>ML811189.1:8595-30273 GCA_009831015.1 Picea engelmannii | reverse complement strand
AGAGTGTTGGCCGGCGAGCGGTTCGCTTGGGGGATGACGCTTCATGCTAGGATGGTGGCACAGTTGGACCACTTTCGGTCCACTGATGGAGGAGAGTTTTCTTTCGGGTCCATCCTAGTGGCCTAGTGTTTGGAGAGGGTGCCGATGTTGTGCTTGAGGGTTCTACTGTAGATGTCGGGGGCACGAGAACTACGGTTGAGGTGGTGGTCGATAGTTTTTCTTCGTCACGGTGGTGGCAAAGGTGGCCACTTCTTTTCGGCAGAGGCGGCACGGATATGGAGGCAAATGTCGTAGGTGATACTTTGGTACCCCTATGCTGGGGTGGACTTCTGGGGTGACCCGGACATAGTGTTACCTCCAGGGGAGGTGTTTGACCATCGAGGTATGTTTAGTATTGGTGTGCATGTTTTGGTTTATGTTTTTTTTTTAGATATTAGTTCATATGTATATGATATAGATGCTGATACTATCTGTTGTTGTTGTTTTTTGCATGTGCAGATGTGGCACCTTGCGGGTTGGAGGTGGAGATGCAAAAAGCACCGGCTCATCGAGAGCCGAAGAGACTACCACATGGAGAGAGACGTCAGTGGGAGGATGTCGCAGGGCGACCAGCTGAGCTTGAGAGGGCAGCGAGGAGGCGCCGGTTCGATGACCCTGGTGCGGGGCCATCACATGCTCCTCTGGTGGTGGCCAGAGTGGATTATGATGATATACACTGTCGTTTGGAGACGGTTTTACAGGATGTGTCGGAGGGCATGTGGACGTGCATCCAGGACAAGAGTTTCCTGGAGTAGTGTGTGGGAGTTCCGCCACCATGGAGGACCATAGTGCGACGAGCAGCAGTGCTTGCTGCTATGACGAGTGGACGTCTGTCGCCAGGGTAGGAGGGTCCTGTGGGTGGACCACCACCGCCTGGAGCAGGTAGTAGTGGGCCTCCACCGCCTGAGGGAGGGGAAGGTGGTGGTGCGATAGAGGCACCATGAGTGGTGCATGATGTATATCTTTGTTTTTGTTGTATATAGGTTGGTGAGCCCATTTTTTGTACTGAGGTGCTGCATTGGCCTGTGGATACATGTATTTTTGTATGTAACCATTTGGATGGCCTGATGGGATTTTATATATACATGAGTATACATATTTTGAGATTCATCTAGTGTCTACATGTGTTTTTTGCTGATGATTTTGATGATGTCTATTCTATATATATGCTATGACAGGATTTGTGAGATGTTTATGTATGTGTAGCTTGATGTGATATATGACAATCTAACACCATGTTAGCTATTTGATCTGTTGTTTGATTCAATTGTCTTGGAATATGTGTAAATGTAATGGAATCAAAATGTCAAGATAAAAGCCTAACCTGCAGGTATTTGCGAAAGAGGCACGGATCGTGTACACGGTATACATTGTTGAGCTGGAGAACGACTAGTTGAGAGTCGAGGAAGACACTAAGGTGATGAATATGAAGACGCTGGGTGTCGGCTAGGAGGCCAATGACCATAGTGTATTCGGCTTGGTTGTTGGTTGCTGGCCCCAAACATATGCCGCTTGAATGTAGCATTTCATGTGAGGGGGTGTAGAGAGCCCAAGCAGCCGAAGCGAGATTTTGTGTCCAACGGATGGCGCCATCGGCGTAACCAATGTGGTAGGCTGGTGGAGGAAGCATATGTCAATAGCACAAGGGATAGTTTAAACAAGAGGGCAGGAGAAAAAGATTAAAAACACTAAAAAAGAAGAAAATAACCTAAAGTATAATGACTACTTTTAAGTGTAAAATTTCTTGAGATACAACTCGTTGACAGGTTCTTTGAGAGAGAGGCCTTTAGGAGAGGCCAGGATATATGCACCTTTGGTGAGGCAATGTTGGATAATGTAAGGGCCATGCCAAAGTGATTCGAATTTTCCATGGCCAAAGGTATCATGAGCGATATCATAAGCCAGGACGAGGTCGCCTTCATGGAATGATCGAAGGTTGACATGGCGATCAAAGGTAGCCTTGGATCATTTTTTAGCTGCCTCGTTGTCCTGTAAGGAAGATCGACGATCTTCATCCAGAGACTCCAAGTTCAGCAAGTGTTGCTCCATTGGAGCAGTGTCTGGTAATAGCGCAATTGCGGTGCGTAAGGTGGGACTTTCGCACTCGATGGGAAGATTTTCCTTGACCCCATGGACTAAATGGAATGGTTTGAAACCAGTAGTGGTTTTCACCACCGTTCAATAAGCCCATAGCGCAGAAAATAACATATGATGCCAATTGGTTTTATGTTTATTAACTATGTGCTGTAACATGGTCTTGAGGACTTTGTTAACTGCCTCGACTTGTCCGTTTGACTGAGGGTAATATGGTGAGGAAAAATTGTGAGAGAAGCCTAACCGAGATGACAGTTTGATGAAGATCTCATTCTCGAAGTGTTTCCCATGATCGAAAACGATTTGGAGTGGTACTCCAAAACGGGATATGACGTGATTAAAGAAAAAATGCGCTGTAGTGTCAGCAATGTTGTTGAAAGTGGGCATAGCTTCGACCCATTTGGTGAAGTAATCAATGGCGACAACAATGTATTTATGACCATTGCTAGTGGGGGGAGCTCGGGCTTTGTTGGCATAGAGCTGACATTGCTCACATCATTTCACAGCATGAATGCAATCATGAAACAAGGTAGGCCAAAAGTAACCGGCTCGGATAATCTTTTGAGCAATGGATATACCCGAAAGATTCCCCCCACATGCATCGTTGTGGTAGTCGTTTAAGACTCTGTCGGCCTCGTCAAGAGTCAGGCATCAACGAAGAATGGTGTCGACGCCCCACCAGTATAGGATGTCTTCGATGAGGAGGTAGCGGGGGGCCTGATGGAGAATATGTCGACGATCATCTCGTGAAAGGTGGTTACCAAAATTTTGAGTTCGGAGGTAGACGAGGAGGTCGCCATACCAAAGATCATCCAAAGTGATGTAAAAGGATGTTCGTCAGGAAATTCGGTGTTGACGGGGGCACTAGTAGTGTCAGAGGGGAGGGCCATGACAAGTTCGACGAGAACGAGGGCCTTCTTACTCTTAGGTGTTGAGAACTTGAGGTCGTACTCCTGAAGGATAACGATCCATTAAGTGAATTTGTCGTTAACTTGGTGACGAGTGAGCAAGTACTGCATAGGGTTGGAATCTGCGACGACCTTTGTGGTGCGAAGCCGAATGTAATGGCGCAGTTTCTGGATTGCGAGGACAACTGCAAGAGCAAGTTTCTCTTCGTGTTTATACTTCAAGGGTGGTCCTGAGAGGTTCTTACTAACGTAGTAAATTGCGTGTTCACGATTGTCATCTCCGAGATGGACGAGGACGTCGGCTACTGATACAGCTGATGTTGATGCATAGAGGATGTAGTCGCGATTATAGTGAGGTGCACTAATTAAAGGTGCATTTGAAAGTGCTTCTTTAAGATTGTCAAATGACTGTTGGGCATGGTCGTCCCAGTGAAAAGGGATGTCGTGACGTAGTAAGCGGAGGAAACCGTGTGTCTGTATGGCGTAATCGGGGACAAAGCATCTAAGAAAGTTAGCTTTTCCCTGTAGACTCTGAAGTTGTCGTAAATTACGAGGAGGTGGAATTTCGGTGATGGATTGGACTTTGAGGGGGTCTACGGTAATACTGCTTTGGGAAACAATAAAACCGAGGAGGTGCCCTACAGTGATGCAGAACACACACTTGAGAGGATTCAAGCAGATGTTGTACTGACAACACTGTTGAAAGATTATTCATAAATCATCGAGATGCTGGGTTCGTTTCTTGGATCGAGATGTGAGGTCGTCCAAGTAGGCGAGGATGATTTTAGCCAGATCATGGAAGATGTATGTCATCGCCCACTAGAAAGTTGCGCTGGCATTCTTTAAGCTGAAAGGCATGACATGATATGAAAAGGTACCCCATGGGATAGTGAATGCAGTTTTATATTGATCGGCGGGGTGGATTTGAATTTGGTTATAACCAGAGAATCCGTCCATAAAGGAGAGAGCTTCATGGCCGGCGCAGTCGTCGATAATTTGATCGATGAAAGGCATTGGAAAGTTGTCTTTGAGACATGCATTATTGAGATCGTGAAATTCAGTGAAAATGCGGATAGTGCCCTATTTTTTGTCAATGGGTATAGGGTTGGAAACCCATGAAGTATAAGCGATAGGGTAAATAAACCCGACAACGCGTAATTTGTCAATTTCGGTTGTGATAGCCGCAACTTTGGATGGGTGTAGCGGTCGTTGTTTCTGGTGAACTGGTGTGATGTCGGGCCAGGTATCGTTGCGATGTTCGACAATAGAGGGATTGAGACCAGGCATTTCTGTGTATGACCAGGCGAAAATATCCCTATATTCCTGGAAAAGGGCTTTATATGCATCGATTTCCTGAGGAGTGCAAGCAACTCCAATGATGATTTCTTCGACGATGCCATTTTTAATGGAAATGTCGATTTTGATAGTGGGGGAAATGTTGGCCATATAACCTTCTTCAAATGCATCAGGGGTGGGAATGGGATTGTTGAACCAATCGATAGGCCCTGCCAAGATAAAATGTCACTAGGTACCTCAGTCAAAGTGCGGCATTTAGATTTTCGGCCTAAGAAATGGGTCACGGGATGGATCCCGTCCAAGAGGTGGGTGCCTCAAGGGGGGATGCATAGAACAACCGGAACTTGGCCTTCAACCCTTCACGGGTATCTCCCTACCTTATGGTGATTGGAACACTTGACTTGGAGGATTTTCAGTTCCCTATTTGACAACCTCTATGTTTTGACAAGGTGAGAACTAGATAATAGGGAGTTATTTGGATGCCTATCCCCAAAATCCTACCTAGACTAAAAAATTTCTTTTGGAACCTCCTGTGGAGGAAAGCTTAGTGAGTTTTTAGAAAGATTTTAGATGAAGTTGTTTTGTGAGGTTGGGGGTGAAAACCAACCTCGTTGATTAAAAATGGGAGTGGATAGTCCTATCCAGAAAAGATGGGGTATTTATGGAATCCCTTTTTGGAGGAAACTTACTTAGACCTCCATGTTTCAAGAAGAAACTATATGAGTGATAAGTGACTTTTGTGTGTGAGTGAAAGTGTGCCAATTTTTTAGTGAATTAGATGTCACCTTGATGCATGTGGACTTCGCTTAGTCCTTACAAGAGTTTGATTACCTAATTAACTAAGTGCCTTTGGTACAACCTTGCGTAATTCAAAAGCCCTAGGAAGCTAGCATGTGGACATGTGGGTCCGTTACTATCCTTTAACTCCATATTGTGATGTAATCTAGGAAAAGCTTGAAACTATCCTAGATTGAACATGTGGGCATGTATGGGCCCGTTACAAACCTTTAAACTTTCCTAGTGTTTTGATCTAAGAAAGAAAAATTCTAAACATTATCCTATCTTTGTAGCATATGGGCATGTATGGGCCCGTTACAATATTAAGATGTGTTTGAAAAAGAAAACTAAGAGGGGTCCCAAGAAGGGTTGTTGTCCTCTACTAAAGGTTTTAAACTTTGTTAAGGGAGATGAAATTGTTTCACAATCTTTTTCTGATTCTCAAGGTCACTTGAATGCACGAGAGAAGAGCATACTAAGCAATTGTAATTCAACCTCTAGTCCCAATGTAAGTTCAGATGTGATTAAAAATGATTGCCACCTTATCTTGTAAGTCAAAACAAGCCATCCATCTGGCAATAAGCAAGTAAGGGAAATTGATTTTTATCCTCCTAAGTGCCTATGTGTGTTTGACTAACCCCTTTATATGATGAGGGGACTAAGTGTGGTGCAGTGTTTAGAGCATGCTTAACATCATTTTTAAGAAGTCAAATGGCCTTCCCCACATCCCAACAACTTACAATGTGAAATTTTTTTCAGATGCGTAGCCCCCAGTGAAGACAGAGGCGCATAGAGTGCAGGCACGTGAACATAGATGAGTAAGAAAGCGCATGCGCACAGAGAAAGGATATCACTTAAGCGCATGCGCGCACGATGCACGTCTATGGGGTAGAATAGCCGCACACTTGTGACAAGCAGTCGAGAAAGAAAAATACGGATGGATTTCTCTCAATTCTCCTTTGAATTGGATGGTTGGCAGGTCGGCCTAGGCCAGTTAGTGCACCTGCAAGTTAAACAAACTAAAAGAAGAGCAAAATAAACCCAAATGAGGTAGGAATTTGATACTTGTCCCCAGTGGAGTCGCCAATCTGTTGCACCTTTTTCGTCACCTTGGTGAGAAAATAAGAGGTGCTTTCATGCCCAGTTGGGTCTTTCTGACCAGGACAACTATAGAGGAAAGAGTTAGAGAAATAAAAACAAAACTATAAGCAAGAATTAAACTAATACAAACTAAAATCATAAGCATAGGGACATAGATATAACAAACACAAAAAGACCCATGTCACCAATGTTTTTAGGCTGATCTATTGATGAAATCAAATCACCAAGAAGAAAGGGGACTATGAGTCCCTTCTTCCTCCAAGGGAAGGCTCTTGGACCCTCACAAGCTTGCTCTCCTTACAACAAAGAAAATGAAAATAGTGGTGAAAGAACTCTTTGCAAATCCACTCAATGGAGAGGTGGATTGCTCAATGAAATGGTGCCAAAGTGCTCTTATCAAGGATGGAGTCCTTAAAACAATATAGGTAGCATAACATTACTTGAAATTCCTTGAGAAAATGAGGTGCATTCATGGATTTTTATAGCATTGCTTTGGGATTTTGTGTAACTGCTTTGTAGTGTGAAAAGAGTCCATTTAGGGCATTATTAGGTCTTTGACCAGCCCACCACTCGGATCCAGCCTGGATTTGGAGGTAAAATCGGCTTGGGAGCTGAACCATAAGTGGTTAGGAGGCCGACCACATTCATAAATGCACCATTTAGCAGGTGCACAACTTTTTGCGCTAACAGCCGCGCATCGTGCGCGTATGCGTGCATTCTACATTCCTGTTTTGCGCATGTGCGCGCGTGCCCAACTTCTGTAAAGCGCTCTTCAATTTTTCACTACTTTGTATAGTTTTTGACCTTTTTTGAATGCTTTGAGATTAATTCAGGGCCATGAATGACTTCATTACTGTTTGACGATGCTGAGTTCTTGTTGCCATGTGCGGACGAAATTTCAGTGATAACATTTGGTCCAAAACTTCCTCAGGAAATTTTGTAAAGAGAACGATTCTTTAATGAATTGGAATGAAATAAAGGATTGCTTTATGTCTCATATGTGTTGATTATTGACTTAGTGTCTTTACTTATGTCTCTATATCTATTTCAACTTCTGATATGTTCAGAAAATTACATAAAAAATGATTTTTTCAGCAAGCTTTTAATTATAAAAAAATAGCCTAAGCACTTGTGAATTAGGATATCAGTTTTGATGGCTATAAACATAGGGTGATATTCCTGTCTATCTTTCTTTAGCCAATCAAGATCTGAAATTTTTTGAGTAAGATCATTTCCTATCTTTTCCTCAACATTTATTTGGCTACCATATTGGGGAGATCTTCAATATCTATTTGGTTAATTTTTATGTTGGATTAACATCGAATACATCTTTTTTTCTGATATTGATTCTTTGACTGTTTTATTTCTTAATATCTGTGCCTATTTCAAGGCAGCCCAATATTGAGCTCGGTCTTCAAGATCAGACCAACATTTCTTTGAATTTGTCAACACTGTTTTAGACACTGCTAATACTCATGCTGAGCTTAATCATTCATGGGCAACAATTGAATAAGATATTAGTTCCCATGAACATTGGGAAGCTAGACATAGACAACCTATAAATCAACAATAAACTTCTTGTTCCTTCAATTTTGGCCTTACTTTCATGTTCTTAGACTCTCATGTTTCTAGAAGAAGAAGAGGCTTATCACCTATAATTAATCCTATTGTTGAAATAGGAAGAAGGAATGTTGTTTTGTCAGCCCAACAAGGTGCTCTAAGGAGAACTTTGTTTGATTCTTCCAGTTCATCTTTCTTTCCCTCACCAATCATCCACAATATGGAATCTAGTGGTGGATCTGGTGGCACTGGAAGTGCTTCCTCGTCTCAGTATTCATCTTCGTCAGTGATTGGTCACTTATATAGAAACCATATCCCTGTCCAATCTAACACAAATCCCACCAGAGTCATTAAAAAGTATGGGATTTTTCAATTCGAAGAAGACACCACAACCACACCATGGCATGTGTCCTCTCCTCTTAACCTAACACCTTCTATTCATCCACTTCCTAAATTCAAAGATCATATCCCTAGGTTTTTGGGGAATAAAACTATCACTACAAATGAACACCTGGTGGAATTTTCTAATGCTTTTCACAACATAGGAGAAAATTAGAATGATACTTGCATGCACTTATTCATTAATTCCTTGGAAGGAACGACTATGACCAATTTCTTTGACCTTCCTCCTAATATTTTGTCTGCTTGGGAGGAGTTAGTCTATTGGTTCATATCCACCTATGGGAAATCTAAAATCCCAATTGAGAAGTTATGGGAGTACAATAACATCACCTATAAGGATGGTGTGACCATCAAGTCTTTCAACTTGCGTTTCACTAAGCTATACAATCAAATCCCTGAGCTCATTCGATCTCAGAACCAAGATGTTTTTATGCATTACTACAATGCATTACTGTCCCCCTATCATCATAGGATTGAGGAAAAATCTATTGATAACCTCGGTTCCACTTTGCATACTTGTTTAGAGTATGAAGAACAACTCAAAAGTATAGGTCTTCCCCAGGGAGAATTGGTTAAACAGACAGACATGTTTTCCCTCTTATAGCTAGTACAAGATATGAATAATTGTATGATAGCATATGAGAGAAAGGGAAATGTCCCCCCTCTAACCCTTGGAGCTTCATCCTCTTCTGCAACCCACTTTAGAAACCCAATTGAAAATAATTTTCAGACCAAGGCTATCTTGCCTCTAATTTGGTGTAACCTTTGTGAGGAACACCATGAGAAAGCCACATGTGAGGTAAGGAAGAGTATTAGAGATAAAATCTTTGGTAAAATACCATAAAATACAATCACTGTCCTAGATTTTGCAGAGCCAAAGGATGTCATGATCATAAATACTAGGAAAAAATCCTACACTCCCAAAGGCAAATATGATCCTCCCCACAATTCTTCTAGCCCAAGCTCATCATCACCTATTGGCCCTCAACCAAGTTTTGGGGAAACATTGGTTAGGTTTGACCACTTTTTTGACTTCGAAACAGTGATCAGGGGAAGGAGCACCCAGGTGGAGATGAGGTCATGGATATCACTTGTTTTGTGGGATTTGTGGACTCTATATGGGTTTTTTAGGGTTTTATAATGGGTTAAGGGATTTCGGCCCATGGGTTTACCCATGATTAGGAATTTTTGTAAATGTAAAAGTATAAATAAGAAAGAATGGAAAGTAGTAGGGGGGGTGTAATTGGACAAGTGCAAGAGGCAAGTAGTTGTGAGTTTCTTTGTGAAACATAACATGTATGTAAGGCTCCATGATTGATAGAGGAGTTGGATCTATGCCTTGACCTGATTTTGGGAAGGTGGATCTGGTGCTTAGTGCGCAAATCACCTGTCCCGTGTGAATCTTGGATGTGTGGCTTAGTGCACAAGAGCATAAGAATTTAAGATATTGGAGACTAATAAAGAAGAAGAATCCATTGGTGGACATAGCCCCACAATGGGGTGAAACACATATATCATGTGTTGATGGTTTGCTTTGTGCTATGATGTTTATGTTGTGAATTTGCTTAGTGAATTAATTGTTATATATGATATATAAAGATATATGAATGCTTAGTGATTTACTTATATTGAATGTGCTAGATGTAACTTATGATGCTATGTGTGATGTGTATTTGGTCATTGTTACTGTGCTGATCTATCCTTAGGGTTTGTTTTGCGATGTGAATAAAGTTCATAAGCTAATGCATGTTATCTTCTATGTACTTTTCGAAGTGTTATAATCATAGATCTGTGCCCCAAATTTTTTACAAACACATGAGTCCTGTAATCCCCCTGCCTCTACC
Source organism: Picea engelmannii (assembly GCA_009831015.1). NCBI lineage: Eukaryota > Viridiplantae > Streptophyta > Pinopsida > Pinales > Pinaceae > Picea > Picea engelmannii. The sequence continues at coordinate 20,252 of ML811189.1, read as the reverse complement.
TCAGGTGAGACTTCGCCTACTTCGCAGGTGTTTCCGAAAGTGCCGGTAGTTAGGGTTTTGTTGGTGTGTTGTTTAAGCGTTGAAACTTGGGTCTGCCCCTGTGCCAACAAATAGTTCTATTGTCGGGACCATAAACTGTGATTGCTAGGTACTGAAGTAAAAGAAAAGAGAAGCTCTCTACATAGATCTACTGCTATAGTGCACAATATTCTACTTGAGTTGCGAACCTATATGCTAATAAACAAACCTCATCTGAGAAAAGAGGTAAGATATTGAAAGAGGTAAATCTTGGTGCTTTGAAAAGAGTAAGATAAGTGGAAATTTTTGTTTCGAAAGAATGAATTTAAGTATGTTTAATAGATTATGTCCTAGTCTAAAAGCTAGGGCATAGTAGGAAGAAAGAGTTGATCTAAGTATGGCTAATAGAAATAAAGAAAGATATGTTATTACTATGCATAGAAAGAATTTTTGGACTAATGATTAGATGATGGAACCTAGAAAGAATTTTTGCAGATTGCAGGTCCAACACTGTGATCCTAGTGCGTAGCACAAGAGAAAGAGAGGATTAACCCTATATTATAACTCCATAATACCAGGACACCTTGCTAAGTGATGCCTTGGTATAGGTCCTATTTGTCTTTTTTGTAAAATTGTTGGTCATGAGGTTGAGGATTGCCCAAGGATGATTGCTAAATTTGAACAAATGAATGTGAATCAAGAGAATAAGAGCATGTTAGAATATCAAAAAGAGAAAGGATCAGAGGAAGTTCAAACTGCACTAGTCCAGTTAAAAGAAGCAATGAATGATCACAAAGATGTCACTTTACCAAAGATCATGAAAGAAAGACAACACATAAGTGCAAGAACATGAGACTTCGACATAGACTGCATCTTGGATGAGGAAACACCAGTTAATATTATGACAGAAAGCACTTGGGAAATTTTGGGAAAGCCTATTGTGGTACCTTCACTAGGAAGGATAGGCTTGTTCAAAGGAAATATGATAACCCTATGTGGAAGAGTTACTAATGTACCTATTATTATTCATGGAACATCAACAAAAGAAGAATTTGAAGTTATTAGGTTTATTGAGAACAATGCCCCATTCCCACTTTTGTTAGGAAAGACTTGGATCGATAAGTATTAGATCAGAAGGAAAGTAGAGGAAGAAACTATAGAAAATAAAAAGAAAGAACTAAGGGATTTCATAGCTAGGAAAATAGATCGATTGATAGAAGAAAAAAAAAGTTGAATCAAAGAAGCAGAAGGCAAGAGAATTAGTTGTCGAGGTTGGAATAACGTAAGAAGGTTTGAAGGACCTATCCATGCAAGAAGAAAGTAAATCCAACCAAGAAATCACAAGGGAAAGGATATTAACTTCAAACCCTTTGGAAATACATAAAAAATGTGAGGTCACTACGATAGGAGAAACTAAGAATAAGAATGGAAAGAGGAATCCAGAAATAGTTAGAGAGAATTAGATCACATGAAAGAAGGCAAGAAAGCTCAGTAAGAAGAAAGCCAAGTTGGAAAATCTACATGGAGATACAGAGAATACTTTGCAAGAGGTAGGTTTGCAGGCTTTGAACCTCGTCAAAATAACAGAACCTCACAGAATTGGACTTCGCCTTGACGAAGCCATATGACCATTGGAGTCGCCCCGATCATTAGAGTGATGTTGCAGAATGGCTAGGAAACACATTTATGGGAGAATAGACCATGTTTGGGACATTGAGACTGCGCCATAATGGACAGATTCGAGTTAATGAAAGCAGTCTTTCCCGTTGGAAGAATCTGTTATGATGTTCTCTTATTTAACTAGTTCGATGTTGCGCTGGGACCACTTTTCGCCATCCATGATTAACATTCCTAACAAAGAAACTGATTGTGTGGCAAGCTATGATTTCAAAACCTAGACATCGCCATCCTCTTGTTTACCCTGTCTGTTCGTTCGCCTACCCCGACGTATCTATTTAAAAGTGAGAATGTCGAGTGAACAAAATGAGTTAGAGAATTCCATCCAAGAGGTCCTTAAGAAGTTTGTGGCTGATAGAGCTATATCTGAGGGTGTTCAAGCATCATTGACTAGGGGATTGCAGGCTTCCCCTTCGACTACATGACATTCTAGCCATGCTAACCCCGCGACCGAGAAGAGAAGTAATAATTGTGATGATCTAGCTAATGTGAAGCAAATCCCATCCATCTTACCAGATTATATCATGCCTTTGAATGACGCAGTTAACCATGAAAACATCCCATGGGACTACGAGTACACTTTGATCACCGCATACATCCCGAAGGGGATACGTGTAGTCAGAAGTAGGTTGGGACATATCCCATCCTTGAAGAACAGTGATTTCAATCTCGGCGATAGAAAGAACTATGCCATGCTCTCCCCTCATAGATACTTTATGAGGACAACTAGGAAGAAGCCTCGCATAGTCTCCTAGCCTTGGATTAATGAGCCAACGCAATCCACAATACTAAATGTCATGAAGATTCCTCATTTTGGCTAACATTAGGAGGTTAACTCTTGCGTTAAAATCCTCTTTTCTTGCTATCATGGTGGATACCTATGGATCGACAGGTGGATTATTGTGGATCCGACGCTAATCCACTTGATCACAGGATTGAGCATGCAGGGACCCAACCCTCAGAAGTTCTACCCAGGGAAGATGATCTGAAAATAGGAGGCTAACTTGTTTTTCTATGCAAGCACCCTCTACTCCATTAAAATAAACTTCAGGACCTTACTCAATGTCTTAGTTGTGCAAGAGAAATTATGTGTCAAGTTTAGGCCTCTTTTAGGTGTTTATGTGTGAGGTTTTTAAAAGGTTAAATATTTTATTTACATAATTACAACAACAAAATAACTTGCAGCAAAATATAACCAACAATACTCAAAACAAAAACAACATGATAAAGGAGTTCACCCCCAACTGGGCTACATCTCCTTGAGCCTCCATCAATGGACTAGGTTCTCTGGGATTAGTTTGTCAAATATTCTTTTACAATATAATTATCAACTCCAATGGATTTACTAAATGTACCATTGGGTTCAGAATACATAAAAACCCCAAAAATGACAAATAGAACTCTGAAAACAGATCATGGCTCATCCGGGCATGACCTCTTCTACATGTGGCCTTGATCTTCCCTGAGCTTCCTTATGGAAAAAGAACCTATAAAATTCCTCAAATTCCTTTGAAACCTATCCCAATGTTTTTAGAGCATAACAATTAGTCAAAAATGACTATTCAGTCACAAAACATAGACTTGGGCTCATCTGAACATGGCCTCCTTCAATGGTGGCCCTAAGCTCCCTGAATCTCCTGAAACTTCAAGGTAGACAAAAATACAAAATAAGTCTCCAAATGGATTTGAAATCTGTGCCAACGGATTCAGAACGTCCCAAAACCCCTAGCTGGGCTTTTTCAACACCTCATTTGGCCAAAAGATGAAGAAGTTATGCCTCCTACCATTTTTCTCCTTCAAGCTTGTTGTGTAACAACCCTAGTAGAATATATGTTTAGGGAATTATTAAGTAAAAAATTAATTAGGGGGTTAATTGTCTTAACATGGTATTAATTAAACAAGATTGGTATAATGATACTAATTAAATATTTATTAATTAATTAATGGATGCAATTTGATTAATTAATTGATTAATTAATTACATGTTACATTCATTAACATGGGTATTAAATTAATAGGGATAATAAATTATAAGTTAATTTGTTAAAGACTTGCGTACACGAAAAGGGATAAGACATTGAATATAAAGGGATAAGATATTAATTATGAGGGGATAAGGTGATAAATGGGTAGGTAAGGAAGTAAATGAAGGGGAGGGTGGTGAAGGAGGAATATGGGGTGAGGAGGTTTACGAAGGGGGCATCATCATTCTACAGGATTTTTATTTTTTTGCTTTGGGGGGGCTCTCTTGGATTTGGAGAGAGGGGAGTGAGTTCTGGAGTCGGGAGGATTAGTTCAGGGGCACCGTTTTGCTGGGGGTTCTGGGCACGTGGGCCAGGATATCCATATGATATCCTGGAGCTAGGTAGTTGTCCTAGTTGGCAGGGAGGATAGTAGGTTTGGGCAGTGTTGGTCAGTGCATCAGGCAACAGGAAGGAAACAACAAGGCAGCAAGGCGACATAAATTAGCATCAAAACCAGGTAAATTGTTTGTGAAGTGGGTAAGTTATTTTTATGTTGTAGTTAAATGTTAAATGTTAAATTCTGCTGAAATTTATATGCTTATTTGAAGTTAATGAATTATTTACGCACTCAGAAATTCTTTGTTAGAAATGTTATGCGTAATTGTAAGGATTTTTACTAGGCTTGTTGATTTTTTTCTTACTGGCCACTACAAATGGTATCAGAGCCATAGTTTATACACTGGAGCCTTAAAGGCCTATCTAGAACTAAAATGTAAGATTTCAAAAAAAAAATACCTTACAATTTAATGAACCAGTAATGAACAAGGAGTTTTTTTTTTATGTTGGGATAAAGACCCATAAATTTATTTTTTTGAAAAGGTAATTCCTCTTTTCTTTTACAATATAAAAATGGTTTACATTAACAAGTACATGCAAATTGAAATGGAACTTAGTTCCTATTGCAAGGTAGAGAATTGTGCAATTTAAACATCATTTGAACCAATAGAACACCTTGAAACCCTAACAGAAAATTAACCTAGAAATCCTAAGCAAATCCAAAAGATGAAAGAATAAAAAGTAGTTAAGAAATCCCAGCTCAAGCCATCACTTTCCTATTTCTTATAAGGTACAGAGACAAAAAAAAGAAAACAATTGAATTTGAAAGTTAAAATTCCAAAATTTAGACACAGAATTCTAGAATTCTATATATATAGGTAGGTTAATTATCACATATAGGGGAAGAAATATTAGTTAAATGAATTAGTTATCACCTGCAAAGACAATAATATATATAATACATGAACAATATTTAAGCAAATAGATGATTATAAGGTCTGGAAAAAAAACTGAGAGTTGTAAAGGGGGTATCCGTATCTATCAAAACCCATGTCTTCTATTTTGACAAGTGATTATTGCCACCTTGTTTCTGTGCGAAGGCCACGAAGCTTACAGTTTTATCCACTATTCAAGATTACAAGTCTAGGGGATTTAAGTCTGTAAACATAGCACCCCCCTGCAATATCTGTGCTCGCGGTCTTCATGTATGTAAATATAAAAAAAATTGTGATTTTAAGTTTGTGAATCTAAAATAAGAGTAATAAAAAGAAGAGATTGCATTTTTCTTTGAAAGAGTAATAAAAATTCCAAACAGAACAAAAATACCTAGAAATTAGACAATAATGATTGTGGAAACTTGAATTTAACCCCTTCAAAACTTATGCAACATGATCTGGATAAGTTGATGCAAAGGCTTGGGATAAAACATATATTTGCATCATAACAGCCTGTATATGAATTTTGGCCAAACCTAATTTCTGAAATAGTCGGTCCCCTCCACACACGCTATGAGAAGAACCAATGTCATAACTAGAAGTAATGAGACATTGGAAATGTTCTTGTGAAAGAAATGCTTTATCAGACCTTCCACAAGCACGAAATGTCTCTTAAGAAAGTGACATATTCCAAATAATGGGCAAAACCTTAGAAAACTCCTACTACTTTAAAATTTTTGGGATGTGTACTGAAACTTGAAGCCTTTTCTACTAACTTATTGAGTTCAACAAACTCACAACAAATCTCATTAAATTTCAGAGATTATGGAGAATAACAAAATACCTCTGTTCGCCTTGTGAGTCGTCCTCCCTGTAAACCAAGGCTTTCTTTGTACAAAGTCCGACACCAAACTTCGTACGAGTAAAAAACAAAAATTAGTAGCTGGAAGAATTCATACGATATACATCACCATTTTTCGCTTCTTTGGCAACTGCTTATGACGACTTCCATGACACTGTCTCGTCCGTGTCCAAGTTTGCCTGAAAATTGCTCAGAAGAACAGCCAGGAAATACAACTGGTTGAAAGGTCGTTCTTCAAAGGTCGCGCTTCATTTGAAACTCACCTACCCACCTTTGACCAGGTAACATTCTAGAAACACGAGTAGATATTCAAACTAAGGTGCGAAGTCCCACATAAATCCAATGTTCTATTGGAGCGTTGAGTTCTATCAASTTGAGAACCCTCGACCAACTATCAAGCTGAGATGCRCAAACCCTCAGAGGAGYCGATCCCATGAAAGGAAGCATCGTTTATCTAGCCAGAAGGGTCACCCTTGGTCATGCCCATTGAACCAWCTCTCACCCACCAAGCCTGCATGAGGCCCGTTTCTGCCCCTTCKTTCCTGGTGGAAAAACCTTAAGACAAAAACCCTCTGTCATTGAATGCCTCTCTCTATCGTTACATATATATAAAAAATTAGAAACATAAACAGAAATGCTAAAAAAAATATAAATATAAAATTTGCRAGAGGTATATGCTCGAACATAWTTCYGCTTATGTATTCCATTCCTGCACCAGGTMAAAACACCCAACCTAACTCAGACARCGTGGCAATGGTGAGTAGGGTTAGTAGATGGATTGTGAAAGAAATGGCGATCTGGGCGTACCAGCAGAAATGGCGATTTCGAAAGACCCTCACGGATCTAAACAAAGACAATAGTAAATAGGTCACGGGCTTAAACTCTACAGCTTGGCCAATGCTAGAGACAATACAAGCCAGTGACCAATGCCTGAAACCAAATGCTTGACCACGAGGAGGAGAAGCCAGGAGAGAAGGCCATGGCGGTCGACCGCGTAACCAGAAACTTTGCAAGACGAAACGATGGGGAAAAAGAGGAATTAGGGTTAAGATGATAGAGGTTAGGGTTAGATATGGGGGGTGCTGGAAGAAGCAAGGCAGGCATGTGGAATCCATGCATGCCCACACTCTTTTTTTTAAAATTATTTTAATTTTTTTTTATGTTTTGTTTACTAAATTTTTTTTTTTTTTTTTATGTGTGTTCGTTTATTTTTTTTATTATTTTAAGTGTAAAAATAATTTAGTGTAAATATATATATATATATATATATAATTTAAGTCAAGTTAGTTTAAATTAAATTAAAGTTAATTTAGGTTAAATTAGTGTAATAATAATTTTAAATTAATTGTTTTATTTAGTGTAAAGTTAATCTACATTAAGGTTAACTAATGATGTTAGGGATTAGATTAAATTTGGGTTAGATTAAAATTTTTCTGGAGCAGACGGGTTTTGAACCCACGAACAACCACCAAGCGATGCGCCTAAAGAAGAGCAATAACACCAACGCACCACACATATCACTTTTACAAATAAATTCGCATATAAATAGTTTAATTGTCAATAATAGCAAGGTACTAGCCTGAAGAATAATCTTCGATTATCCAAGCGTCAGTCTCATGAGACCTTACACACAACTCATCGAGCCAAGTGACAAGTCCCTCCACTCCATTCCACCAGTCAAGTCAACGCTAAATCTCAATGTGACATTCGACAACGCCAACACTACACACCAAGGAAAAGCTCCCGAGTCAGGTACCGAAGGATATTTAGTCGTAAGAGAAAAATTAAAAGCACTTAGACTGGGACAGGCGGGGAGGAGGTGACATATGCACTAGGAGGGTAAACATAAGAATTGGCAAGTATGGCACAAGACTAGCGTAGCTACAGGGCAAGGGAACCAATAGTTTTTTCATAGGGGAAAAGAAATCAATATTAGATGCTTAATCCTAATCCTAACCTAGCCAATCCCCTAATAGAGTAATGTTTGTTTACAGACAAGTAAAGAAAACTTACGCCAAACCCTATTTCTAAGTTTAAGTAGCACCAATTTGAAACGTCCTTGAACTCACCCTAACAACTTTGGGGTGATGCAGGTTAAAGCATACAGAATGGTCAGGACTCGAAGGAGTCGAGGTAGGGGAGTGTTTTTGCAAGCACCGCCAACACCACCACCACCATCACCCGAACTATCCCTCATACTGCGCTTGTTGGAAGCCATTAACGAGACTTTAAAGGGGCAACAACCGGCAGGGACTGAAGTGGAACCCCCACCGTCTAGAACAGGTAATCCAGAAGCGTCAAGGGATTCAGGGGGAGGACCTCCACCTGAAGACATCATGCAAGAATTGCAGAATATCAAACTTCCAGAGTTTTCCAAGGGTTGCACCAGTGAATGTGTGGAAGCATGGTTGGAAGGCATGAAAAGGTGTTTTGCCTTAAGGGACTATGCATCCAACTCAAAGGCAAAGATCACAATTTTTCAGTTAAGAGACAACGCCTTGAACTGGTGGGGAAACTTGGAAAGACAAATGAACCTTACCCTAGACACAGTATCTTGGGAACTTTTTGAGGAGAGGTTCCGAAGGAAATATCTACCAGCATACTATGAGGAACAATAGGTAGGGGCATTTCATGCCTTAGTACAAGGAAACAGAACTGTAGAAGAATACGAGATCAGATTTATGGAACTGGTCAAATATGTTTCGTATATGGACAATGAACAACGAAAGACAGAGCGCTTTGTCTATGGATTGAACCCTAAGATAAGAGCTATGGTGCGGATGTGGAAACCGTCTTTAGTAGCAGAAGCGGTGGAAAATGCACGTTATGCGGAAGAACACATGAACTTAACCGGGGGTACAAGACTAACATTTCTGCATCACCCGGGATTCGTAGGAAAGGACTCAAGGAAATTTCCTAGGGGAGGGGGCTCAAGGCCACCACCATATGGTAATAGATTCATGCGAAGGATAGTAGCTGCAGGGATTTCAATGGCAGCGAGCGCAACATCTCGTTCATCGCCAATGACACAGATAGGTCCACGACTATCTCAGGGAACAACAAGTAGGGACAGGGGTTCCAGGGGAAGGAACTCATTTCAGAGATAGTCACATAAAAATACACAAGTTCAATCTCGTGTTACTTGTTGGGGGTGTGGAGGACCCCATTACCAGCGTGACTACCCAGAGTTACAATCAGGGTTCGTGCATAGAGAAGGAAAGGCATCGATGGGGAGAGCAAGTAGCAGCCACCAGATTTATGCAGTGGTTAATAATCACCAGGCCGAACATCAATCCATGGTGGTGGAGTCATGAGGTACGCTAAATCATATTAATGTTAAGATTTTGTTTGATTCTGGTGCGACGGATAGTTTCATTTCACCATCTGCATTAGAAAAGAGTGGGTTGGAAACCTACGAGCACGATGACTTTAAACAAGTCGAGATGGCTTCGGGGGAAAAACAAGTAGTAGGACCTAGTGTTGATAATTGTATAGTAGACCTAGTAGTGTGTACTACCAGGTTGAAGGTATACGTCACTCCTCTCGGGGCATATGACCTAATCATTGGAATGGATTGGATAGCAGCTCACCAAGCTTTGGTAGATTGTTTCGCAAAGAGGGTGCTTTGTGTCGATGATGAAGGAAGACCAGTAGAGATCCAGGGTGTACAGAGAAAAGTGTCGTTACGCTTTATATCAACTATGAAGGTTAAGAGATGTTGGAGGCAAGGGTGTCGATTTTATGTAGTGGAAGCAGTAAATGAAAGGAAGGGACCCTCATTGGATCAATACCCGATATTGTCATAATTTCAGGATGTTTTTTCGAACGAGTTACCAGGGTTACCTCCTGAGAGGGAGCTTGACTTTACTATTGAGATAAAACCTGGTACATAACCGATCTCCAAGAATCTGTATCAGATGACAGCGTCGAAACTTTGTGAATTGCAAATGCAGTTGAAAGAGTTACTGGACTTAGGGCTAATAAGGCCCAGTGTCTCACCTTGGGGCGCACCAATAATTTTTGTAAAGAAGAAGGATGGATCCTTACGACTGTGTGTAGACTACAGGGACTTGAACTGTGCTACAGTGAAAAATAGGTACCCGATGCCACGAATAGATGACCTCTTCGATCAGATGAAAGGAGTAGCGATATTCTCAAAGATTGATTTGCGATCAGGGTATCATCAATTAAGGATTAAGGAAGGTGATATCCCAAAAACTACCTTTCAAACTCGGTTTGGACATTACGAGTTTGTTGTAGTACCTTTTGGATTGACCAATGCACCAACAGTATTCATGAGCCTCATGAACGACGTATTCCGGAAGTACTTAGACCGTTTTGTACAAGTCTTTCTAGATGACATTCTCATCTATTCCAAGAATGAAAAAGAGCATGAGGAACACTTGCAAATAGTGTTTTCCTGCCTTAGAGAGAACAAATTGTATGGGAAGCTATCGAAGTGTTCCCTCTTCCAGAAAGATATCCACTATTTAGGTCATATCATTTCCAGCGAAGGAATCTCTGTGGACCCAAAAAAGGTAAACACCATTATGGAGTGGCCAGTGTCGAAAAATGCCCATGAAGTGAGAAGCTTCATGGGGATAGCAGGTTATTACTGGAGATTTGTAGAAGGATTCTAAGAAATAGAAAAATCCATCACCACCTTGCAATGCAAGGGGGTCAAGTATGAATGGAAAGAAGAATGTGATAGTGAATTCATTGAGCTTAAGAGGTTACTAACTAGTGCACCAATTCTACGAGTGCTGAATATGGAAAAGGACTTCACAGTCTGCATGGGTGCCTCGAAGAAAGGGTTGGGGGACATGATAATGCAGGATGGAGGAGTGATAGCCTATGTGTCAAGGAAGTTGAAGAAACACGAAGAGTTATACGTGACTTATGATTTAGAGTTGGCAGCTGTAATGCTAGATCTGAAAATTTGGAGGCACTATCTTGTGGGGCGAAACTTTGAGCTCAAAAAAGACCATCAAAGTTTAAAACATCTCTTCACTCAAAGAGATATGAATGTTAGGAAAAGGCGATGGAGTGAGTTTATGAGTGAGTACGATTTTGGTATTTCATACATCAAGGGAAAGGAAAATGTGGTCACAAATGCCTTGAGTAGGAGACCACGTATCTTCTCCTTGGTAACCTTAAATGTCAATCTGAGGGAACATATGTTGACACAACTCCCAGGAGACAGTTGGTATTTAAAGGTTACTTCAAACCTATAGAGCGGGAGGCAGTTAGACCCAAAGTATGAAGGATATAGTCTGGAAACAGATAGACTGTTAAGGTATCGAGGAAGGATGTACATCCCTGAGAATGGGGATATTCGAAGCATCATACTGAAGGAAGCCCATAGAGCACTTTATTGTGTGCATCCAGGTGTGAAGAAGATGTACGCATATATGAGGAAGCTCTTCTTCTGGGTAGGCATGAAGTGCGATGTAGTCCATTTCATCGCTAAATTCCTAGAGTGTCAACAAGTGAAAGCCGACCACCATCATCCGGTCGGCCTCCTACAACCACATGATGTTCCTATGTCCAAATGGGAAGTCATCTCTATGGATTTTGTTGTGGGGTTGCTGCTCACATCTCATAGACACAATGCCATTCTTGTGATAGAGGATAAGTTAACCAAGAGTGCTCATTTTATTCCGGTTAGAGACACTTACGAGGTCACTGATGTGGCACATGTGTTTGTAAGCGAGTTTATCCATTTGCACGGGATACCTAAGAAGATCATTTCAGATAGGGACTCCAGATTCACTTCTAGGTTTTGGACAAGTTTATAGTCAGCGTTGGGGACTCAGTTGAACTTAAGCACAACTTATCATCCTGAAACAGATGGGTAGACTGAGA
>ML811188.1:101313-125099 GCA_009831015.1 Picea engelmannii | reverse complement strand
CATGGAAAGACATAATCACACATCTAGACTAAGGTAAAGGACTCAAAATGAGGGGTTTCAACACACTATGATCCATCACTAGGAGGACCTAAGTGTTTTCCTAGTGTAGGTTGTGTATGGGAAATGCACCATGAAATACTCTATACACCAATATGTGATGGGATATGTGTATGATCAATATGAAGTGTAGAAACCATACACTATGAAGTGTAGAAACCATAAACTAAGTTTCACCCCCATGGCATGAGATATACTTCATGGAATAGAATAGAAACAAGTTTCATGAAGAATATTGAAAGGAAAAGAAACAATTGAAGACAAAGAAAATAAGGTGACACTAATTGGCAAAGCAAATATGCATAAGAAAATATGAGGGTACTAATGAGAAAATTTTGCTCGAGCAAGTACCCTGACATAAGGATGGAATTCACCACGTGATAATTCTTTGCTTGATAACCATCGTGGGAACCCAACATGCCCCTATATCGATGAAAAGTGGAAATACACATGGGTTTCCCATGGGAATATTCTTGCAAACAATGATAACAAAGAGAAAAGAGAGGTGATAATCATCAATTCATGACAAGTAAGATACGCTAGGAGATGAGGGTGAAGAACAAGTCTAACTACCACTTGATTAAGAAAGAAACAACTACAAAATGAAAGTAAATGAAAAAGTGAAATAGAATAAGGTAGAGAACATGATATATGCACTTACCTAAGTATTGATTTTAATATGATAATATGGCTTGTTGCATGTACACCTATGAGACAAACAATGACTTGAACACAATGTCAAAAGCTTTCCGGAATGGAGGAAAGGAATATAGTTGACAATTGGATCAAAGGGAGTAGGGAAAGGAGGCACGAGTATGAGCCTACTTTGAGTGGAGTAAGAGAGAATACGAGGAAAAGTGACAAAAGATTGTGTCTTGTCCTCCCCTTAAAATTCCAAATGCAAATCTGCTTTTAAGTAAAAGAACACAAACACATGTATTGTTAATAAATAATCTAATACATAAGTTGAAACTAGGGAATTGCTTAAATTGAAATTAGGGAATCACTTTTTCAGATCTGAGTTTGAATCTCTCACATGCCCTCCTATAAAGTTCACCCAAAATGTCCTAAAAAATACATTGTATTAGAGGGATGCATTTCTATCATTTGATAAGAAAAACAAAACTCTACAATATTATGTTAGATAAAAAAGAGTTTCTTCCATATCTATTTCCTTATGAACTACTAAACTCTTCACAGAAAAGAAACATGGATATAACACCATTATCATGATATCTACTGGAATTATCATTCTCGCAAAGATGTAAAAATGAATCTTATGCAGCCATGCAAAGCTCTCTTGCCTGGGTAGATTAAAAAAGTATATATCCTAGAGACAACTCTGTTATCATTAGGAATCCTTTACTGTCCTAAACTTGATCACAAGTGGCCTCACAAAAGAGGTATTTGCAATTTTACACTAATATGTTTCTATAAAGTTTGTTAATTGTCCTAAAATTCATCAAGTATGCCTAATGAAAAAGGTATTTAAAGTAATATATTATAATGATAGATTTTAATGCCAAGAAACAAGAACATGACAAGCAATTCTTCTCATTCTAAGAGTGAATTGTTTCTCTTCTGGCGCTACTACCAAATGCAGCCATAATGGGTAGACCTCTACTGTTACTTGCTTTGGGAGTGGACCTACAACAATCACTTTTCTTGCTAATATCGGTCCACCACCATACCTGTGACAAATGAAGTAAAGGATATTCACACTAAGGAACACATTTTACAATTATTTTACCAAATAAACAAAGAACACTTTACATAGTAATGTGCAATACCACAAAAGCCAACAAATCTTCCACACTAATTCCTATAAACTATTCAAATTCACAATTTACAAACAAAAGAAATAAAAATGACAAGAATTGATGGAAAATGGATGTGCTGGTATCTTGTGCATCATTAGATGGAAAATGGCTATGCTGGTATCTTGCGCATCTATAGATGGAAAATAGATTTTTCCCTGTCTTAACATGGCCAACTAACATACTTGGGTTGATCAAATGACTGCTCTTCTTCACAACAAATGTTTATGGATTTAATTTAAAAACCCCTTCCTACCCCTGATGAAGACCGCTATGACTTATTTTGCTTGAAAAATGGTGAAGCCCTTGGATTGATTACTCTCTCTGTGGATCTGGATATTGTTCATCAAATCACGAATAATAAAAGTGCAAAGAAAATATGGGATACTTTTCACACCTTATTTGGTGCAATGAACACTACTCAAGTCAATTAACTTGAAAGAGAGTTCTCTGATCTCAAGAAGGATAACTTTTCTAGTGTCAAAAAATACATTGCAAGGTTCAAGAACCTAAAAGATGTCATTAACATATCTGCTAGCATGGAAAAATCCAATTCAAAATATGTAAGTGTTGTTCTGAATAATTATTCTCCTGCATTCAAAATTTTTTCTATCATTTTCTACAACTCAAGGCACCTGCTTTTCCCTCATTAGAGGATGTGTTTTCAAACCTTATCCAACATCAGGTCACCTTGCAGAATCTAGAAAACCTACCCCCTTGTGATCAATCCCATCCTAAGGCTACATCATCTTGTGTATCCATGAGTCTACAGGGAAACTCCCAAATCCTTGAAGAAAAAGATGGTCTGCTCTTATTTCCATAAGGAAGGACATTCCTTCAAAATATGTCTCCTCCATCTTCAAATGATTGAAAATGTTTCCAGGTAAACAACTAACAAAAATAAAATTTTAGAAGATAAGTCTAGTATTTCTAGTAATGCACATATCGCTCTGCATTCTACTTTATTGTCTTCAACTTCATCACAGGAATGGATTTCAAATTTTGGGGAAACTAGACATATGAAGAAGAAAAATCACCTTCTCTTTGACTACAATATCTCCCATATCCAACCCTCTACCCTATGTTGGACCACCTCTTCTACACATTTTACTAGATCACTCCCAAACCAATTGGAAATTATTAATAGATAGGGTTACTGTCTCTCGGGCTTATCTTGGTTTTGATGGATCTTTGCCTAGCCTTTCTCCCCCATTATTTACCAACTCCTCTTGCCTTGCATTTGGACTCCCTTTTTTGATGTGGGCTATCCATCTTTCCATGCCTCCAGGTGCCTATCTTTTCAACTCGCCTTGGTGTGCTGTAGCGAAACCCCATGTTTGCGTTGGCTTTGGGAAACCCCACGTTTCTTCCCAGATGTGAGTTGTGTCGTTGGATCCTCGGTTTTATTGGTTGGGTGATCCTCTTTATTACTCGGCTTGCCTTTGGGCGCCCCTCTTGCTAAATTTCCTTGCGTTGCCTCTGGAAACCACAAGTTTTCCTTGCATTCGGGAAACCCCAAGGTTTTTTCCACCGCACCCGTGCCGCTGGCTCTTTCGGTTTTGTTGGTTGGGCTCTCCTCTTGCCAACATGGCTTGCCTTTGGGCGCTCCTCTTGTGAACTTTATGCAACTTTATGCAACAATTCAACTTATGCAACTGTGCAACTATATGCAACTTTATGCAACTATGCAACTTATGCAACTTATGCAACTTATGCAACTCTGCAAGTTATGAAACTATGCAACTTATGCAACTTTATGCAACTACACAACTTTATGAAACAAGGAAACTTATGCAACTATGAAACTATATGCAACTATATGCAACTATGCAACTATATGCAATTATATGCAACTTATGAAACTATATGCAACTATGCAACTATATGCAACTTATGCAACTATATGCAACTATCAAACTATATGCAACTATGAAACTATATCAAACTATATGCAACTTATGCAACTATATGAAACTGTATGCAACTATGAACTATATGCAACTATATGCAACTTTATGCAACAATGCAACTTATGTAACTATATGCAACTGTGCAACTATATGCAACTAAATGCAACTTATGCAACTATATGCAACTTATGCAACTATGCAACTATATGAAATTATAAAAGAGAAGACTCACACCCTAAAGCATACCAATATAGAAATAATGGGATGCCAAGTATGATATGAATCAAGTAAACAAAGGCCCTAATAAGTTTGTTACATACAATAGAATCAAGTATATTATCCAAGCAAAACATGTGTTCCCTAAATATTTCCTTGCTAACTTATGTTCTCATTTTTTCGAGTGTTGGTACCACAAACTTATATTCGCACGATAACTTATCTTCTTGTTTTAATGAGTGTAGGTACCACCAAAGAGGTATCTGTTGGATCTATCTTCCTCGAGTGATGATCAAGATATACTAAGAGAGGTTGAAAGTGAGACATGTTGTACTAGATCTACCGGTTCTAGATCAACTAGATCTAAAAAGGTAAGGAAACGATTTCGTATATGCATGCAATTTTTTATTGCCAACAGAGGGTCATGTAATTATGATGATGAGAGAATAAGTGACATTGAGTTTCCCTTTAGGTATAGACATCTAGTGCAACGATGGGCACCTAAGGAGCTACCTGAAGTGAACAACCTGAAGTGAACACATATTTCTTCATCAGTGGGAGGATGTATCACATTTCTTCTTCGTCCTTACATGGATTGGGGTTATTTTCCATGGATGACATAAAGTTCGGCTATGGAACTGTAACTGAATTGATGGAGTATGTCGGACCATTATACAAATACAATCACTGGTTGATGTTGGTCCTATATACACAAAGTATCCAGAGATATGGAGTTGCCACAAATTATATACAACTAGTAGATAACAATCAAAATAAAGGGGCAACCATGTATATTGATGGAAGTCCAAAATCTACTGAAAACATTGCGGGCTTTATAAATAGTACACGACCAATGGAAACAACTAAGAAACTGAATTGCATATTTGAGGGATGCGAAGGAAATCATATATTTGTATGTGCAACAAAAACAATAGTTCTAGGTGAATATTTGTTGATCGATTACAACTTAAATCGAATAGATGGAGGGGGTGCGACTATGGGGGTAGATATCTTACATACCATTCAACTCAACCTTTGATCAATCATTGTTATAATTTATTGTTGCAATATTTGTTGTAGGTGAATCCCCCCGCGGACAAGTGGATTCCCTCTTGGTCTCTAGACTCCTAAGGCCAAGACAGAAAAGTGCTTAACATGGACACTGACTTCCTTTTAGATCTAATCAAGCTAATAAATGAAAGAGAAGGAGAAAGATATGTACCTTATTAGCGATGTTTGTCCTTGTAAATTCCAGGCTGAGCTTCGATCTTGAGCTCCCTGATAGGTCCTGCAAAACAAACAAAGATACAATGGAATTCCTACTCTACTGAGATTAGCTCAAATATAGATCCATCTACTGCAGACAAACTCATATGGAACAAGCATAAGTTTGAAAGAAACAGGCCAAGCATTGATTATTAATGAGAACACGTAAAATTACTCACATCGATAGTGTTGCAAGTGTCATCATTACAAGTGTCTTAAGTGTCTTTGTGATGTCATTAGAGGCATGACATGGGAAAGATGGAAGTATGATGTTTTTGACACTTGCAACACTTGTAGTCAAGATGCGACACTTGCGGACAAGATGCGACACTTATAACACTTGTAATGACGACACTTGCGACACTATCGAAGTGAGTAATTTTGAGGTGTAACAGATTGCCCCCCAAAGTATGAAGTTATAAGACGATGATGACTGAAGTACTTTGTAGACTTTTTCGAGCAAGGGTATGGACGCAGAGAAACCAAAAAAAGATGCACACAACCATCAAACAAATATTATGACATGTTTCAAAACCCAAGGCAGACATACCTATGCTTGAGTGATAAAGACTTTTTAGGTATGGCCGCCATAAAATACACTGCAGATCCATAATTATATTGACAAAATGGTATAGCCACTGTAGATACAATGTGGATCTATACTCCTATGACCTAAACTGATCGTAGCCACAAATAATACACAGTGGATCTATGAGACGACAAGACATAGCCACGACCAATACAAAGTGTATCTATGTAACAATATATGTGTCAAAAATAACTCCTTCGCAACCTGGGAAAAGTATACATAATAGTGATGACACTCAAACCAGGGCCTTCTTACTGATCTCGATGCAATACAAATCTAACCATGCGAATAGATGTCTTGATGTCGAACATGGCAGAAACCACTTGATTACCGGTCAATGATGTAAACCGTTAACAAGCGCGAGGGAGATCACCATTGATGTCAATGATTCCCAAGGTACTCTATTACATACCGATGAATGTGAATGAATGAGATGAAGTCGAACATTCATGGAATCATCCGATCAGGGGTCAATGATGTAAACCCACTGTCGAACATGAAGAGGCCTACCATTGAGGCATGCAGGTCCCAAGGTACTAACTGGTTTCTAAGTCTAGTTCCTAGGTAATGTGTTGAAGTCGACAGGAAGAGACTCTTCGAAGGAGGGCCTTGATGTATTCCCCATCAACGACACAAAATGGTCACAAAGATGTAATTGGTAGATCAAATGAACATGGACTGACACGAGTATTGAAATAGGATATTTGTGATGGCTGATTCTCGAGGTAGATACTTCCCTTGAACACTGAGGCACAACATTAGAAACTTGACATGGACCAAAACTTGATAATGTAGTGGATGCTGTGACTTTTGTCAGGTGACCCAAAGTAGTAAAAGAAACTTAGAGGATTGGCTCAATGCAGAGGTTTAACGGATTAAAATGCGTGCAAAGACAAAGTACCGTGTTCAAGGGCGATTGTAAGAGCTACTTGTAGTGTTCTCAAAAACTGCTTGGCTTGCTTCTTTTAATTCCCCCCCCATACAGATAGACGAGTACCTCTTTTTAATTTAACGAGCTCGAGGAGAGTAACACATGCTCGATATAACTCACTTTCTGTAAGTTCCTCTTCCTTTGTTTAACAAACTGGAAGAAGTAAGGGTTCAGTCTCATATGAGTCCTTCAATGTATGATTGTTTAACAAGTCCAGAGAAGGTAAACTCAGTGGTTTTTCATATTTAGAGAGTCTGAAAACAACTTAAAGATGACTCCAATATTGTCCTTTTTCGTAATGTTAGTTTTGTGAGGCAAAAAAAGAGATAAATTATCACTTGAAAGATGCCCTTTCAAACCTTTTAATGAGTGGGAAAGGAAGCAAGATCACTCGATAATATTTTCATGTTTAGAGAGTGTAAAAAGAGCTTAAAGACAACTCCAGGGGGTTCCTTTTTCGTATATCCATGCGGGTCTAAAAAAGAGATAAAATTTTACCCAGCTTCATTCTCATGTATTTACGAGCATGAGAAAGAACAAATACTAAGCTCGGTATGCCCCCATATTGAAAGCTAGTGACTTAACTCCAGAATGATCATCAAAGGCTGGAGACATGCCCTCCAAACTTCAATTCATTAACCGACTTTGAGATTGTCACCAATTTCTCTACTAGACGGAGAAAAAGGATAAGAGTGGATGAAATGAAGGTTCAAGAGAGGTGACTGTTTCATTTTTTAACGAGCTTGACACAGGAAAAGAACTATGCTCAGGGCTCTGGGTTCAATCCCCAGATTGTTGTTTCATTTTTTAACGAGCTTGCTACATAGAGGAAAACTATGCTCAAATCTTCTGTTTCATTTTTTAATGAGATTTCCACAGAGAAGAGAAAACTATGCTCGTGACCTCTATTTCATTTTCTAACGAGCTTTCCACAAGGAAGAGAAAAATGTGCTCGTGACCTCTGTTTCATTTTTTAACGAGTTTGCCATAGAGAGAAAAAATATGCTCGTGGACTCTGCTTGATCATGGCTTCCAAGAGAATAATGCGCTGGAAGGACACCATGTCAAGGGACAAAAATCGATCATGGATTCCAAGAGATCTTCACTGGATGGAAGAAAATCACTCTGGAAGGAACACATGTCGAGGGTCGCAACAGGGGTAAGGAGATCAGGCTCCAATAACCCTACCGAAGAGATCACCATGTCAACGACCAGATCCAAGTCGTCAGAAGTTGAAGGCATGGGAGACGATGGAAAATCAACATCAAGAGGGGAGATAGAGTGTATATCTACTCGAATTTCTTCACGAGGGGGAAGAAAAGAGGATCGATGATGGTTATCATCCCGAGGTAGCTCATCAATGCTCAACATTTCCATAAGAGATTCATCAGAGGGAAAAATTGGGGAAATGTAGTCGATTACAGATGATAAGGAACTTAACTGTGATGGAATCGAGTAACTGTCAGGTACCAATAGATGTTGGTCATTCGACGAGGGAGAAGCGGATTGGATAGAAACGTATGATGTTTCGGCTGGACTAAGTGGAACAATGTCACCTAGTGCATCAAATTCCAACAGACTAGATACAACCAAAGGGTCAAATGATAATTTTTCCCTGTTGAGGGAATTGTACACATCGAAACATTGATGAGGCAATGACGGTCATAGCATAAAGCCAACTTCTTCCAAGTAACAAGTTGTAATCGAGGGGAGCATCGACTACCTCGACATCAACAGTGATGGTTTTGCCACCCAACTAGATGGGCAGGGATTGTAAAATCCCATGGGGATGAAAACCTCGCCCATCAAATGCGTGTAACATCATTGGGGATTTGTTAAGTGCGGGTGATTTTAAACTTTTCCAACATGCTAAAGACATGACACAAGTTGAATAGTTTGGTTGATTTGTTGATTGCGAACAACATCAACTTGGAAAGCAAGTTGATGTGAGAGTCGAGATGTATAATTGTCCAGGTTAAACATGATATGGTTGGATGACTCAGGATCAACAATGCCAATAGCGGCCAAGAGCATTCTACGTTGATTGGGGTAGTGCTGTAGAACTTCTAACATAGACATAGCACATGGTGCTTGAGACAAATCTTCAACAATGTTGTAGTGATGGGCGACACGTGAACTAGGATTAAAGGTAGATTTGTGGATAGTTCTCTTAGGAGGGCATAAGATAGAGTCGAATGTAGGTTTATCAATCTGAAGTGGTCCAGATGGAGGATTAACTGATGGAGGACTAATGGAGGACAGTGATGGATCCGGTAAAGTACCGGTACCGTTAGTGAGTTTTCCTTTGTCAGGGTTACCTGGTGTGTCATATGTATTAAAGAAAGTGTTCAAATTAATCCCATTAAACATATAAATATGTGCACTCGTCGAGGCCTCATCACTAGGATGGTTAGAACTGCCCCCAGGAGAGGGGGTTTGAGCAACCATGGATTGTTGTTGTGGAAAAGGCCGAGTAAGCACAACGGGTTGTGAATTTCCCTGGAAAATTTTGGCCACTTCATTGCGATGTGGACAGTCTCGAGTGTAGTGATCGTCACCACAAATGATACACATGAATTTAAGTTTTCATTGTGGTTTCTTTTTGGTAGCAGGTGTTTGAGCTTGATTTTTTGGTTGTTCATTGTTATTAGTATTTTTTGATTTATTTTTTGTCTTCTTCTTACCAGTGGATTGTTGTGAAGAATTAGATTGAACTGCATTCACCTCAGAGATCCGATTTTGGGGGGAGGTAGAGGAGAGTGTCATCAACTGGGAAGTATATTGAGTTTTGACGGAACTGATAACACCGTCAGCATGAGATGAGGATGACGGCTTGGATGGATTGGTATTAGCTCAAGCAACATTTGGAAGCAAATCATACAGAGTACCAGATTGGGAATAAACCAAATCTAAGTATTGAGCCTGAGGAATGGTTTCTTCCTCATTGACTGCTCCACCCATAGCGACATCATGAGCGATCGGGGGTAAAAGTGATTTAGTAAACCATTCCACCAATAATATGTCAGGAATGATTACCTTGATCATCCTTCATCGTCGTCTCCACTCATGAATATGGTCAGAGATATGCACATAGTCAATTTGACGAAGGGAGGTCAAGAGTTCAGTACATGTCTCGTAGCGAATAGGTAGTTGAAAGTACGTGAGGAAAGACATGGCAAGGGAGTTGAAATCATGAAAAGAAGCACGTGGTAGTTCAATATACCACTTTGCTGCAAAGCCAATAAGTGTTCGCTGGAAAAGACACAAACGTATAGAATCATCCATGAGGGAGTTTGATGAACACCACAAATTGAAACTCATCACATGGTTATTTGGATCTTCACTAGATTTTCCATCAAATTTCGGAATATCAGAAGGAAGTTTAGCTGGAATAACTGGCCAAACCGGTGAATGAAAAATAGGATCATTAGTTAACCGAGACAAGTCTGGGAGATCCAGAGTCACGAGGAAAGGTAGCTGTCAGTTAATTTGTAGATGATACTGGTGTGGCATAGGAACACCAGTAGGACCATAAAATGGGTTAGGTGGATAGTTGTAACCACTAGGTCCTCCTACATATGGTTGTTGCTGACCAGGATAAACAGGATTCAATGATGGCTGTGAAACATTTGCATAACCCGGTGGATTGTGAGCATTATAAGTCGGGTGATTTTCTTGCCCAGAAAGAGGATGGACATTGTTCCCTTGAGGAGGGTAAGGAGTAGATCTCAGAGGCGGATACACATTAGACCCATGGGGAGGATAAGGTTGTTGTCCTTGAGGACTCCAAGTGGTGTTTGGGATGCCACCCAGATAAGGTTGTCCATAAGATGGTCTGGAAGGAACATGATTTGATACTCCTCCTTGTGGGTTATGATATGAGTGCCCCCCAACATGGGGTTGGGTAAATGTGCCTTCAGAAGATACTCCCTAGGATTGTGAAGGGTTTCCAGTAGATGAAGGTTTCTCCCCTGCCAACAGTGGATTAGCAACTGGGGTATGACTGGAAAAGGAAGGTTTCCCTCCAGGAATCACATGAAAAGGGGGTTGTCCCCTGAGAGGGGTAGGCCTTCCATAGGATGGTGGTCTTCGAGGAGGGACAGGTCCACTAGATGGTGGTTTCCCTCTAGTTGGATGTATTTGGCTAGCAAGGTTCTACATTCTCGGGTGAAAAGATGTCCCAGCAAGATCATGTGGAACATGTGGAGTTGTAGAGTGAAAGTTTGTAAAAGCAGGGGTAGGGATCGAAGTGCCTTGGGAATGAGTAGAGGTGATGAGTCCATCATTAGGATAGACTTGTGATGACACAACAGTAGGGTTAATGACCTAATCGATGGGGTGATTCATCATTTGACCAGATGGCCCAGTTTCAACAGGAGGGTCATGAGGATTAAAGGGTTGTTGAAAAGATTCAAAATTCGCATAGAGATCACGTCCTGATGAAGTCCTCCATACAGAATGAGCAGGTGTGGGATTTGTATCTACTGTAGTGGTAGGATGAACATGAGTCCTATACTCATCACCAAAGGTTGGTTCTGTGGATCCCATATATGTTTTGGGAAAATCTCTCTCAGGTAACTGTGGGACCTCTTCGTCTATGACGTTCCCAAGGGAGTCTAAACAAAGAAAAAGTGGTTCGAGAGGGGTTACCAACACAGATGTAGTGCGAGGAGTGGGATTCTCAATCGTAACCAAAGCGCCTTCTGAATTGTCTAACATAGGAGTAACAACACTCCTAGCGTCAGATTTATTTTCTACCTCTCCACAATAGTTGTCTTCTGGAGGGTTAGGAGGTAAGGGTTGGTAGCCTTCCAGAGGCAGCCCTTGCATCCTACACAATCGACGAAGACCTTTATCATATACAAGATCAATTTTGGAGAATAACAATACACGCTAAAAATCTAGGGCCAACTAACAAAAAGAAACAACATACGCTAATAAAATCTAGGAATCAAAACCAAGCGAACAAAACTTCTCTCGATGATCGTACTAGTTGGTGATGAAATCCAATGTCACGTGATCAAGTCAAGAAGGGGCTAGGATATGGTGGAACAATTACAATGGCGATTTGCTTAATAGACTTTCACCTTGGTGCAAGATTCCACGCAGTAATTGTGGATTTACCCTCCAAGGAGCCCGAGTGAGTTTGACCAATGTCTGTTCCAGGTACAGTTAGACTTCCCTTCACCGTCACCTCATGTAAGTACCTAACAATTATGGAAACTAAGGACACCAACTCGCAGTTAGCCCCTGGGCGGGTACAGTCGACAGTCTGATCTGAATGTATGGGTAGGATAACAAGTCTGAAATCAACTCGAGAGGCTCCCACACATAATCCTGGGTATACCCTCAAGTGACCCCCAATATACGATCTGACCACTACAAAAATTTGAACCACAGAGGGATAATCTGCATAACTCTCCCGAATGCGACTTTGTGCGTAACCCATGTGTGAGAGGGGGATCCTAGAAAGCCTATACGACAATTAGATTTGACTTTCCCTATATCAAGATGCTAATATTTGTTTTGAAAACTTTGGAGAGTTGTACTCACAGCCTAATCCAAAGTGCTAATCCTAGTCTAATGTTTGTGGAAGATCCTAAAAACAAACATGTTCTAGATAATTTTTAATTAGCGTTCATTTTGCAGTTGTTCTTTAATCAAAGGGTGTATGACAATGAAACTGATGGTATGATGACTCAAATCCCAAAAAATGCACAAGAATATGATAAGAAATCTTGTCTTTCAATGAATGGTTATTTAAGGGAAAGAGAAATAGTTGTTTTCACTATCAAACACTAATATGCAATGTCCTCAGTCAAATCCAATGCAATGCTAAAAATTTCAGAAATGCCTTCTAATATCCAAACCAATCACTAAAATATGTCCTTTTTCTTATATGTGAATGATAATCAGATGTAAAACTTCTAATGTCAATCAGAGTTCAGGATTAAACAATGAGAAGCAAACCTCACACAAAACAAAAATAGACTCTCGTTATGAATAAACAAGAAGGACAAAGATAACCAAATTGCAAACAAGAAACAAAAAACCTCAAACAAAAGAGAAATGATGGAAAACTGACTTCAAAGATCAGATGAAAAGGTTCACAGACCTTTGGATTTCCTCACAAAAGTTTCCACTCAGTCAGATAAAGGAGAAGAAGACAACAAGTTAACTCTAGGTCAGCAAAGACAAAGAGTGACTTTAAGGAAATAAAATAAAATGTCAAAATCCCAAACAAGAAGAGATCAATCTTTAGAAAACAGAGTGTTGAAGGCCAATACCAAGATGGACTGAGAGTATGAGACCCTAAGAAAATGCAAAAGGCAAAAACTGAACTTCAGAAATTGAAAACCTAGATGATTTTCACTAAAAATGGGATAGCACTCTGGTGTAAGGGGTACTAGAGCGCTCCAACACTCTGTGTAAGACCACTAGGGAGTGTTGGCACTCTTCTAGCAAGGGCATGGGAGTGCTCTGCTGCAAAAGCTCAGAAAAATGCCCAGAAACTAAAAAAATCAAGAAAATTCAGTCAATCAGGGTGATCATGATGACATAAAGAGGCAACCAAACAAATATAAGAATAAAAAAGACAATATGATGAAGGTCAAATCAGTGGGAAAAGGGCCAAAACAATATCTGGGAATGGAAACAAAAATCGGAGCTCCTCCCTAGTGGAGTCGCCAATTTCTGTTGTAGGTGAATCCCCCTGCGGACAAGTGGATTCCCTCTTGGTCTCTAGACTCCTAAGGCCAAGACAGAAAAGTTCTTACATGGACACTGACTTCCGTTTAGATCTAATCAAGCTAATAAATGAAAGAGAAGGAGAAATATATGTACCTTATTAGCGACGTTTGTCCTTGCAAAGTCCAGGTCGAGCTTCGATCTTGAGCTCCCTGATAGGTCCTACAAAACAAACAAAGATACAATGGACTTCCTACTCTACTGGGACTAGCTCAAATATAGATCCATCTACTATAGACAAATGCATATGGAACAAGCATAAGTTTGAAAGAAACAAGCCAAGCATTGATTATTAATGAGAACAAGTAAAAGTACTTACAATCCTTTGAAAGAAGGTGCAACAACTTCTTCCAGTTCTCCTTGTCCAACCCCTTTGCTCAAATAATCTCCACTGATTGCTTTGATGACATCTCACTCATGAGATCATAAGTTTGATGTAATTATCAATCTCCATTGTACCTTTCACCATGACAAGGCCTCCTTATATAACCTTGGAGAGGTCCAACCACTTGAGAGATCTTTGGGATAAGTTGAGGATTCCTCTCCTTCAGTTGAGGATCTTCCCTAAGATCATGCCTTGACCATCTATTCAAATCCAACCACCTTCAAGAATTGAGGGATTCTTCCCTGATTTGCCTCAACAAACCCAAAATTTGCTCAGAAAAGGGTAGCACTCCCCCAAAAGGGTGCACAAGGCACTCAAACACTCCCCCAAAGAGGCTCAGGGAGCGCCAACACTCCCTGACAGTGGGTAGGGGAGCGCTCCTCTCCAAAATTCATTTTTAGTGGTTCTTTCAATGGAAAAAGGTTTGTACTTCCTGTCAACTGATTTCTCTTCTTCCAAACTAGCCTTTGACATGTCTTAAGTGTCTTTGTGATGTCGTTATAGGCACGACATGGGCAAGATGGCAATATGGTGTTTGCGACACTTGCAACAATTGTAGTCAATATGCGACACTTGCGGACAATATGCGACACTTATAACACTTGTAATGATGACACTTGCGGCATTATCGAAGTGAGTAATTTTGAGGTGTAACAATATTTCGATTTTTTACTGCATATATTTCATTTTTCATTATTTATTTTCTGATATTACTACAATATTTCATTTTCTTAATGTTACAATAACTTTCATAAATCTTGTTGAAATTTATTGTGTCAACATCTGTCCAGGGTGACTGTGAGAAATCACACACTACATTTGTCCAGGGTGACCGTGGAAATGCACCCATTGTCCCTCAGTAGGTAAATGTTAAATATAGTAACAACTTATGACTACAACAACTAAATTTATGAAATTTCATTATTTATTTTCTGATATTACTGCAATATTTCATTTTTTTAGTGTTACAAATGAATTTCATAACTTTTGTTGATTGATTTATTGTGTCAACTTTTGTCCAGGGTGACCATGAGAAATCACACGCTACATCTATCCAGGGTGACCATGGAAATTCACCCACTGTGGCTCAACAGGTAAATGTTAAATATAGTAACAAATTACGACTACAACAACTAAATTTATGAAATTTCATTATTTGTTTTTTGATATTACTGCAATTTTTCGTTTTTTCAATGTTACAGGTGAATTTCATAACTTTTGATGATTGATTTATTGTGTCAACTTCTGTCCAAGGTGACCGTGGAAAATCACCAGCTACATCTGTCCAGGGTGACCGTGGAAATGCACCTGCTGTGACTCGACAGGTAAATGTTAAATATAGTAACAACGTATTACTACAACAACCAAATTTATGAAATTTCATTATTTTTTCTGATATTACTGCAATATTTCATTTTTTTTAATGTTATAGGTGAATTTCATAACTTTTGATGATTGATTTATTGTGTCAACTTCTATCCAGGGTGACCGTGGAAAATCACCCGCTACATCTGTCCAGGGTGACCGTGGAAATTCACCCACTGTGCCTCGGCAGGTAAATGTTAAATCTAGTAACAACTTATGACTACAACAACTAAATTTATGAAAATTCATTATTTTTTTATGATATTACTGCAATATTTCATTTTTTTAATGTTACGGGTGAATTTCATAACTTTTGTTGATTGATTTATTGTGTCAACTTATGTCTAGGGTGACCGTGGAAAATCACCCGCTACATCTATCCAGGGTGACTGTGGAAAGACACCCACTGTGCCTCAATAGGTAAATGTTAAATACAATAATAACTTATGACTACAATAACTAAATTTCTCAAATGTTAAAGTTCATCTCATTAATTTTATTCATTAATGTATTGTGGCATGGTCAACGTGGGAAGGCACCCACTAAGGATCTTGATGAGGACGAAATATTGTATTCCACTGACCCAATAGCACCTGTCGCGAAGGCCTTGAAGAAGGTAAGCATATAATATCTAGGTTTGTTTCACAAAAGACCCCTCACACAGGAGGACAGGCAAGAATTGCAGAGCTACAAAATTTAATAACTAATTTTTGGGGTAAGTTGCATCTTCACATATTTTTATTACCTATGACAATTTCATATCCATTTTTTGTTTTATATTTTCTATATGATATGATAAAGTAAATTTTTCCATTTGTAGGATTTTTTAAACCCCATGGCTCGATTGAAACTTGTTGATCCTGCAACTGCTATAGGTAGCAGTGATATTCCAATGAAACAAAAAAGTCGACATAACAAAGCAAAAGTGAGGCTTTTTGAAACTCCTGAGGTTCCCCTCGAATCCATTGATGAGCACAATGATGTTGACGAACATGAAATGCTAGAGAATGATGAGTCGAAGCCTGGGACTCCACATGAATCTGGAGAGGAACGTACTGTAGATGGAGAGGAAACTATTTTGCATGGAGTAGAATGAATTAAAAGCACTGGATCACTAGATCTCACCTTTTTGGTGGATGACACATGTGTTCCGATCAAGATTCATAAGATTGTAGGTATTTGTTAATTAATTGATTCATTTTTACCATGAAATTGAAACGGACATTTGTTGAGATTATTATAAATTAATGGATAACACGTTTCTGCAGAAAACAATGTTTTCTATAGAAACTTGAATGACAAAGCCTTGGAGTTGTTTGGACCCACCATTCACACAAGGTGGAATGGCCAAGATAGAAAAAAGAATTATGAATTGATAGACCACATGACAAACTTGTTCGACAATACGTTCAACAATATGTTCAACAAGAAAGTGGTTACAAAGTTAGCCAACGAGAATTTAAAATATACCAGGGTCCAATATAGGGAGAAATTGCAATTAGACCTCAAGCATGAGCACCCTCCCATGGTTCCGGAGAAAGAGTGGAAGGCCCTGATAGAGGATACAAAGGATAACTTGTTTAAAAAACAAGGAATACATCCACGAGTTGGTCAAGCAAGGTACAACACATGTCATATTATTAGTGAAATATGCTAATTTATGTTTTTCTTTCTTGTTTAAGTAACAATTCCGATATCTATTTTTTTTCAAAAATTCCATATATGGGCTACTTGACACCTCCAAAGCAACCAAGGATAGAATGGAAAAGCACAAGAATCATAAACTAGGCCAGGGTGGCTATGGAAAACTAAAATCCCAAATCATAAGAATTAAATGATTAACTGTGGTTAATATTTATTTAACAATAGCAGACAAATATTTGTTTTTGTTATTGGTAATTTTAATGGTGTTATGCATTCCAGTTAAATATGTTCGACACTGTTGCCACCGAGGAGGACCTAAAGCTTGGTTACAAGCACGATTTTAAAAGTGTGATTGAATATAGGAAAATCTTGGAGCAGACTCCAATCTCCCCAGCCACGCAGGTAAATAAAATGAACAAGGAAACCACAGTAGCATGCTTGTAAAGTCTATTCATATTTTATTATATCACCCTTAACTAGGTATTTATGTTTGTTTTCAAGCAACAGTGCCACCGCACCAATGAATCTAGCGGTATTCACCAAACACCACATCATACAAGGGAGAACATGTCCAATGATAGTGGGGAGCAAAGTACCCATTCCGGTATGTATGATTTAGAATTAGAAATATTTACTGTGATTGCATATATTTATTTCCTGACTTATACTTATATATTATCTTCTCAAAATTGAAGAGCATGTAGCTCAGGAGGGTGAACTGCGAGAGGAACGAAGTGGACAAGAAATTAACACACCAACTGTCACAGCTACACAGATAGGTAAAGAGCAATAATGTAATGTTAATCAAAATAGTGAATTAGTTATTTCAATTATATTTCAACATATTGATATGATCATTTTCATTGTTGCAGTTCACAACCCTGCACAGATGCCTCGATGTCCTTCTCAGTGACATACCAGAAGTATGGTACATGAGTGCATGGAAACACAAACAATAGAAGGACAGGGCACAAGAAATACAATGTCAAAGGATGATTATGATACCCCAATTTTCAATTTTATGAATGTAAAAAAACATAAATCAAAGAAAAATTAGATGTATAAATTCATGACTTGTATTTGGATGTTTATCGATGTTTCTAGTATGAAACATTTTTTATATGAATTACAACATTATGCTTCAATGTTTATATGTTCATATGTTTTGATGAATATCCTAGTTATGCATGAATGTCTATATGTTTTCTATATAAACAAATTCATTTGTTGGGTATGGGGAATTGAGAGTGATGTGAGGGGGGAGGGGCCATATGAGCTTCCACCTTCACGTGGTTGGCCCTGTTTAGTAGATAATAACCAATTCTTGAAACAAAGAGAAGATCATTAAGGTATGCGAGCACTTAAGTTTTTTCTAGAGTATTTTACATAACTAAATGCAAGTTTATTTGCTTATATATTATTTACTCATATAAATAAATTGTCTTTTATGATTCATGTAGGTCTTGGTGATGGAAATGCATCTCGTGGACAACTCTGATCAAGTTGTATGGGATAATGGAACTGGCGAAAGGACAATGATAAGGTAAGGGTTTTGAAGTGTTTTTTAAAGTAGGCTTTATACTAGTAAAAGTTCACAATCCTCATGAAAGGATATAATTGCATTTTTGGTAGACAAGCATCAATTTTTTTAATAAAGTATGAATCATAGACTGTGGGAAAAACCTTTTTTTGTATTCTTACATTGACCAATACAACTATAACATATTTTTAGTACAAAATCTTAACCACACACACACACACACACACACACACACACACACATGAACCCTAAGTAAACAAATGAGAGAAGAGAAAGGGAGAATATGTACTGATAGGAGTGAATGAATATAATAATATGAATAATGGATTGGAGAGTGCACTCTATCCTAGTTGAATGATACTTTCATCCAACATGTCTCATTGTAATGTATGTTGTGATAGTTGTGTCTTCTCACTATAATGTATGTTTCTATGTCCATCATGGGATTCCTAGAGCACCACCTATCATTCATGATCCAACACATAGTAGTCAAGAATCCCATCCATTGCTAATGTGTGCAAGTACCATATGATTAACTAATAATTTGTATCCTTAATTATGAGCTATCAATCTTTATTATCACCATATTCTTCTAGTGAATGTAGATTTATATTTGAAGTTGGAAATATTAATGAAGAATTCAAGAACTACTTCCATGCAAAAGATATCTACATTCAACACTTTATGAGCTATCCCAAGATTGTTCCAATTGGATTTTCGAGAGGTGATTAGGTCCCACATTTTATTTACCTAGTTTAACCACCACTTCAAAATCAAACTCCTAAAATAGTAGCAAACATTGATAGAATTAACCTTCCAACATTGTATTGTTAACCAAATACTTGACCACTAAATTATCAATGAACAACTTGAAGGACTGGTCCAAAAGATAATACTTGAAATTTTGTAGCATATACGCCATCACCATGCCTTTTCATTTCATGGTTGTGTAATTACAATTTTTTTCTAGAAAATTACCTTGGGTGGTGTAGCATGTGTTCCCCTAGCTATGCCAACATGTTCCCAATGAAATGGTAGTGGAATCCACATGGACATGGAAAATTTTTGACCAATTAGGAAAAACAATAATTTGAGCCATAACTATCCACTGTTTTAACTTGGAAAAACCCTTTTCATGTTTTACAATCCATACAAATGGGACACCTTTTCATAGTAGTTCCTCCTTCTACATTATTAGGTGAGCATGCCCCATGATAAATATATGGTAATAACCTGCATGACCATAACACATGGACATTCTCTAGTTCATACATATTCTAAAATTACTATGATTTTCATTAGTTTGACTAAACATCCTTCCTTGTAGATAATATGATCCAAGAGGATGTTGAATGGGGTGTAGAAAATGAAATTCTTAATATTTAGGTACAACTAGATTAATCAATGTCTTTCCATCACCAACATTAGTTTATCCATGTGACCCTCTAGCAAGATATACATTGCCAATAATTGAAAATATAGCTCAAGGAAATTATGGATATACTCATTGAACATAACAAACATGATTCTAGAGAACATAATTGGTGCATTACTTGGGCCAAAGGACATGATATTGTATGCATACAATCACCATTTCATAGAAAAAATGGTGTTCATCTTATCCTCCTTGATGATTCATATTTTATGATAGCCAAATAATCCTACTATGAAGGTGTAAGGTTCATTCCTTGCCAATTTCTTAGTAATCTCGTGACTAAAATGTGTATGAAAAGGATCATGTATGTAGGCCTGACTCAATCTAAAAAATTCCATAGAAAAATTTATTCCACCTTTTTTACACCCTAGATGACTATTAGACTAATTGAATCTTATTGTTCCACTGAAAATATCTAACCAATATTTAGCATATCACATATGTCTTTTTAAACATATTCCTTATAATCTGAACGCATCCTATATAATCACTTCTTGGTAGATCAGGTGTCAGGCTTCAAGTCTATATTCATCTCCCAATGTTCTCCTCTCACTCTTTTCATCTTAAAGATGCTACATGGGAATATGTGAGTGTACTCTCAAATAAAATATACAATGTCTGCAATGATGTTTTCATACAAATAGTCCCCAATAATAGCCAACTTAGACACATCCTCCATATTGAAATCGACTATTTGTCTTCAATATCCCATGATAGTGAACTAGATAGTTGGTATTCTTGACTTATGTGACTACATGGTGCACCTCTATTTATTCAAAACACAGAGAATGAAATTATTTTGTGACATCATCCTCTACAAAATTTATGGTCAAACATTATGGTAGTCCCATTAGTGGGAAACATTGAATGTGTTTTATATCCCCACTAATCAACATATCTTCCTCACAAAGTTGAAAAGTGTAATAGAACTTAAATTGTAGTTATGGTCAATAGGCCATCTATCATTGCATTTTTCTTCGATAGGTACCAATTCTTCAACAACGACTCTAAGGTGGGCACACATTTATGCACCCACTACTAAATAGAAATTCCCTATGTGATCCAGATTATTTTCGGCATGAAATGAGAGCGGAGATATAATAAAGAAATGCACAGAGATATTGCAGATATTCAATAATATAACAGAAATGTATCAGAGATGCAACCATAAACACAGATATACAGTAATACATGATTTCTATTAATCAAAGAAATGTACAGAGACTGTAAAAATACAGAGTGAAAGACTCGCTAGAATGGTGGCAGCTTATCTCTGAGAAGAGATGTGACGGCTACTCGCATTCACACGAAGATGATTACAATGAGACTCTAGAGGCCTTTTTACAATAAACGAGAATGTCAAAAGTCCTAGACATCCAAAAACCTAACCCTAGGAGATGAAGTGCCAAAAGTCAAGTGGGCCCCATTTGGGTAAGTTGGTGCATCAACTTCCCGGGGTCGTAACTTTTCCATACGATCTTCGTTTTAGGCATATGATAGCTCGTTGGAAAGATCTATCTGAGGCATACAACGCTCGAGACAAAATAACATCATAGATGATATATTGAGAGAGCAAGATACCCAAAAAAACATCGTTTAGGGCCTCAAAATGGCCCCGGAAGTTCAAGACCCGAAAAAACTGCTAAAAATAGTAAATTGCCAAAATTGCCAAAAAGCTGTTTTGAGCCATTTGGAAAAGGTGGGTGGCCACCGATATCCACCTGGATCAATCCTCCCTCCTTAGGAAGCAATGGTCTCCATTGCGTTGAGTTCCTAGGGGAGAGGGAAAAACATTTGTTGAATCTGCATCTTGGTGAGCTGCTTGTCTTGCTGGAGATGTCGCGCTGCTTAGTTTGTGGAAATCTGTCACGAACCTGTTGTGGTTGAGGCTGCTTAACAAGTCGAGATACATGAGAGGATGATGTGCAGAAGGAATCTTTGCACTTTGTTGTAGCCTTGTCGACCTTCTTCTATTGGATAGAAGGTGCTTGGGGCAAGGCTGTAGTGGTTGCAGTGTCCTTTTGTTCTCCTTTTGAACAGATAGTGGAGAAGATGAATTTTGTAGTATGAGATACTACCTTGCAGCACTGTTTAGGTGGGGCAGTAGTTGGAACTACCTCTGGTATCCTGTAGAGATGACTCCCCAGAGTAATAATGACACTACGGGGTCGAGACTCATAGATAGCATGGCGTTTCCACATATATGGTTGGCCCAAGAGAACATCACAGACATCCAGTGGGACAACATCACATAATACCTCATCCTTGAAGGGTTGGATGTTGTATGACAATCGACACTGTTGGTTGACACAGAGATCTCGTCCTTGCCGAAGCCACCCGATGTTGTATGGCTGTGGGTGTGGTGTTGTCGACAATCCCAACTGTTTGACGACCTCTGCTGAGATGAGGTTCTTCTGGATTCTGTTATCAACAATAAAATGCAGCGGGGTCCCCTTCACCCACATCCGTGAATTAAAAAGGTGCTCCCCCTCTTCAGGATCTGTTGGTTCTTCTGGTTGAATTGCTGCGGTCGCGACAATATTAGTGGGGTCTACGTCAATGATCTGTCCTTTATCAGTATTTTCAGAATCAGATTTTGAATCAGGGTTCGACTCCTTGTCTTTGATCTCGGCCACCAATGACTATTTTGAGCGACATTCATCGGTGTTGTGCCAAGGGATTTTGTGGAAATCACACCATTTTTTAGTGTCCTTCTTTGTCTTCCCGTGACCCTTCTTTTCCTGTGTCTTGGAATGGTTTTCAGGAGATTGTTTATTAGGACCATCTTTGTCATACTTTGGTTGTTGCGGATTTGCAGACCCAAATTCCAGTTTGTTCTGGTGCTTAAATTTCTGCTCAATTTTAACAACATATCGATAAGCAACACCGAGTGATGAGATGTCCAGAAATTCCGTTTCAGTTTGGATGTATCTGTGTAGAGCCCCACGGTATTTCAGAACCAAATGTCGCTCAGAGTCTTTGATACCCAGCTTGGTGCGCAAGGTATAGAAGGTATTGGTGAACTCCGAAACTGCTTGGCCCCTCTCTTGCCGCAGTGTGGTCCATCTCATGTACTGGTCCTCATAGTTGCCAACAGGGTAATACTGTTCTTTTACCGCATCCACAAAAAAATCCCAAGTGGGATCGACCCCATATATTCCAGACTCCTCTGTGGAACTCTTCTCCCAGTAAGTTTCCCACCAATTTTTGACATGGGGGAGAGCCTTAAGGAGTGCGAAGGTGATCTTTTCATTGTCGAAAAAATTATGAATAGAGAAATAACCTTCTAGCAAATTTAACCATTTATCTAGGGCATCTGCATCTATTTGACCTTCAAATATGGGAATATCAAAATTAACCTGTACCTTGAAAGGCGAGGTGCCTCCAAAGTGGCCTCTTGATGAAGATGCGCCTGATGCTATCGGCAGGCATTGAAGGATGTGGGAAAAATTCTCCATCATTTCATCCCTCTGTCGCGTGAGAGCTTGCTCAAGCAACAGATTGATAGGATCGTCTGCTCCATCGTTTTTCTTTTCTTCTGCCATTGAGGGTTTCTTGGGTGTGTGAGAGTGATTGTCCTCAAGAGAAACAAGCTAGATACCCAAATTGCTATACTCGGACCTCGTCGGGGACATGCACTGAAAAACGATCAAGAGCAGCCTGCTCTGATACCATTGATCCAGATGATTTTCGGCACGAAATGAGAGCGGAGATATAATAAAGAAATGCACAGAGATATTACAGATATTCAATAATATAACAGAAATGTATCAGAGATGCAACCATAAACACAGATATACAGTAATACACGATTTCTATTAACCAAAGAAATGTACAGAGACTGTAAAAATACAGAGTGAAAGACTCGCTAGAATGGTGGCAGC
>ML811188.1:74810-100317 GCA_009831015.1 Picea engelmannii | reverse complement strand
AATTTCAAAGTCTTTCAGATCATATCAATATCTTGTCCTTATCAAGATCGATGGATGGGAACATGGGTCAACACAAACCTTATGTCTAGTAGGTTCCTAGTCCTACTATATCTTCTCGTGAGTCCAAAGTTCATAATGAAATTACCACAATCATTCACAGATATATACTAAAGTGATATCCAATGTTTATACCCTCTATTCAAACATGATTTGTTAAGTTATGTGTTCCATAAACTTTGTGGCATTAGTTGTGCCATTAAACACTAGTGGATCTTTAATCTCTACATGAATCCACTTAATGGAATTTGGTAGTGGGCATATTTGTGTCAATTAATTCTCATACTCCCTAGGTGGCCCAAAATTAATGGACAATTTGGAATAAATGACATAGGAGAATACTATTCTCCAACTCAACTTTCCACTAACAGTTGGATTAATGTAGTCTTCCCACTATCCTATGGTAAGATTATCGAAAAACACCTTCATCCAATACTTCTTCTATCTATTTAAAAAATGTATTTCCCTACATTAGATCCAACGGATATACCATCCAATAAACCTTCTTATCAAATGACATCATTATCAAATTCTCAATCAATCCATTACAATACTAGGCATGGATATTTGTCATCTACTATGTCAATGAACTCAAAGTAAGCATAAATATTCACACAATCGAGATAAAATTCCATCTATGCCAATTTGACAATGGGGAAAATGTGTGATTATTTCACCAACTACCACTAGATCGACAAGTGGACCCAATTTGGTCATCCCATGAGTTCCCATGGTTACTTCAGTAGGATGTTAACATCCAACCCGAAGTTGAGCATAACTTCTCACACTTCATATCATTGAGTCAATGCATTTAAGATAAATTATTTTCCATACCTTGTTCACTGAACATGGTTTAAAGGCCTATCTTGTACCTCTATTGGTGACTCTAAAATAGTCCCAAGGACCTCCCTTAACTTTATTGTGGATTTATCATTGTCTATTATCTATAGAAAACTTTTCAAAAATTCTTTGACTTCATCTTCCACTGTATACACTAGTAGAATCATGCATTGGCTTAGTGGCCAAATTATGGAAGGTTTTCTATTTCTTGCATTCATAGTAACTATGTTTCTAGCATGAATAGCTTCATGCATTACCTTAATTACATATTTAAAGTAACCTTTCTTTCATAGTACATCAAACCTTGGTGCTCACTATAAAACTTGATATATGGGTCCTTGATTTGCATCTCTCATGTTTGTGCTAGAATTGGCTCCAAACTAGGTGACGATATTGATCCCAATGTAGGCACAACCTACGATATTTTCACCATGGATATAAAGCTCAAAATTCACCATATTATCAC
Source organism: Picea engelmannii (assembly GCA_009831015.1). NCBI lineage: Eukaryota > Viridiplantae > Streptophyta > Pinopsida > Pinales > Pinaceae > Picea > Picea engelmannii. The sequence goes on along the minus strand of ML811188.1, from coordinate 98,954 downwards.
TAATCTATCTCATGTATTGTTCCTCCCATTTATTAATCAATTGTACACAATCACGTGTATTATGTATTGTCTTTTGGTAGTACCCACATCAAGGATGGTGAGGATATAAGTAATTCCTTTCAATATACCCCACTTCATTATAATTATAAAATCATGGTGGGAGATGATTCACTTAATTCCAGAGATCCCTATTACCCTAATTCTAATTATGTCCCCCATACACTCCCATGGTTGAATCCATTATGTACAAGTTCTTCTCAAACCTTTCCATTAGTGTAGATATTGGACACAAATCCTTTGTATCATTAATGTTTACCTAAGATAAGTTTCAATTCACAATGCTATAATATTACTAAATTTTTATAGCAATAAGAAATGGTGGATATCATACCTATTGTTTTAGAAGATCTCATGAATCCCAACATCCACTTTCCTACAAATGGGTTATCCACAACAATAGTATATCTTGGAACCATGGGGAAATTGATCTATATATGACCTTCTATATTATAGATTGTACATCACACTTCCTCCCTACTATTGTAAATTACTTTTTCTAGCTCTTAAATTTTCTCAGAAAATGATATCGACTTGTATTAAAATTGATCCAATCCCCGAGACAACCCTAGAATGGATGATTCAATGAGTCTCTTAATGGAATCAAGCCGCCTTGAAAATTCTAATATTTTTTTTCATGTAATTATTTTTTATTATAACAATGCTAAGGTAACAAGCCATCGATAATCCACTCCTTATCCCGGACCTCCTCGATCATGAATAATTGACTCATTACATCTTGGAAGCACTGGTCATACTCACTTATAGTTTATTTGATCTTCTGTTTAATCTCTTTTAATCAACAATACTTTATTGCTCATACTTCATCTTTGTGAAATTTTAATGTCATGTTTGTTGTTCAATTTCAACATTCTTTGCATCCATCATTGTCAATATTTCAAGCAAATTGAGCTTCCAAATCCTCTATCAAGTCCTTTCACCTCCCATGTTGGGGTTATACTTCCATCTAAATGAGGCTTGGGAGAATACCTTGTTCCACCATCACCATCATCAACCACACATGCATTTACTCAATCAATCTTATGTGTGGTCCTTGCTTGAAATATTCTAGTACTTTGGTCAAAGATTGATCACATTCCACCATGAATTCCAAAGCATAACATTCAACAAAGACTTTTAACCAAAATTGAATCACTCGGGGTCAAATTATGGTCATACAATGAGATATTTAACAAATTATTACCAGCCCACCCAATTCTTAGCTATGAAAAAAATGATAATATTGCTTCTCTACAAATATTTCCAACTATTCATGTAGATTTGCTTGAAAATTTGCCCAAAAAGTCTCATGTAAACACACAAACAAGTGCTTCTACTTATATATTGCTAAAGCCTCACCTACATATGCACTTTCTTGAAACACATACCCATGTACCTACACTTCTAGATAACCTTGAGGCTCATCTTTTGATGGCCTCCACTACATCTCTGCTACTCTACATTTGTCAAGGTCATGACAACCAAAACCATGTTGATGGCTTTTTTATAGATCCAAGGTCCACAAAATGTGTAAAAAGAAGGTCCAAAATACAATAGTATAGCGATGTATCTAACCTTTCAAAGGAAGGAGGTCTCACATGAGCCATGTTTGATAGTTTCCAAGTAATTAAGGTGTAGATTAATGTAACATAGTGGGAATGTACAATCCATTTGTTAACCTTTAATCAGATGCATCTAAGCAAACAAAAAAATACGTATGCACAAATATCACAAAAATTTAAACATCATCAAGATACACCATAACAAAGTAAAAATGAGTAGCCTCGTAATGCAGTCCCATTATATTAAGTAAAGTATGGATTACATCTAGGGATTATTCCTTTTACATTACTAGAGTTCAAAAGTCTCATAGTCGGGAAAACCTACACATCTTATAGTATGGAAAACTATCTGTGCAAGGCTATGGTCGTGCTTATTTCTCCGCGACTTCAACTCATACATGCACTGGATATGGAAGTGCTATTGTTGTGCGTTTCAGACTGCCTCTAAAGGTCAATGATTATGTTTTTAATTTTAAATACTTGTGATTAAAAGATGATAAATACTGAATATACCATTTTCAGCTTGACTCAAAGAATTTTCCTTTTTTTCAAGATCTTGAATTTGTCCAGTTTCATCCTACAGGAATATATGGTGCAGGTTGCCTCATCAATGAAGGTATTGACTTCCTCATTGGATTACATTTGTTTGCAGACTTCATTGTCATTAAATGAAGAATGATGGTAGATGAAATCAATAACATATTAGTTATATAGTATAGAACTTCATAGCATGCTTATGATTGAATCAGTAATGTGAATTTAGACGATGCAAGGTATAACCAAATTTCTTCTCTAGAAAAATATTCTTCTTAAGTAGGTTATACATAATGGAAATACATCTCTGTATTCTTTTATCTATTTTAATACAAGATAAGCATGGTGCACTACTTGGAGTTTCTTTGTGCTTTTCGATATAGCTTTTCATGCACATGTTGGGAACTTTCTCTTGACTAACTTTCTTGTTCATGGATGAGGATTAGACCCACGAAAACTAGGTGTAATCCTCTGGACAAATTTAGCATGCTTTAAGGGTTTTTGAGGTGATGTTTCATGGCACATATTATGGGTCTTGAGATATTCTTGGATACGTTTTTGGATGGTTCCTCTCTCATCTACAAGAGAAGGAAATTTCATAGAGATAGGGGGATTAGTTATTTGTGAGGCCTCCCGCTTCTTGCACTTGCACTTCAGTATTCCACATTCTACTCCCTCTCAAGTTAGATTGGACACTTGGTCTAAACGAGATTATTCAACAATATACAACCCAACCAATGTAATTAAAAAAAAAATCCATAATTTTCCAACATATATACCTTGGATTTTGTTCGGCGTTCGCTTCCCCCATTTCAGAGTTATGCTAGTATTACTACATGACCATTACCTAGATTTTGAACCTTTTGGACATTGTTGAAACTCTCGCTCCAATACTGGCGCAATCAAATTGGTTGATTGTAACATATATGGGTTCTACCTATGTGCCCATGTCTCAATAACTTGATAAAAAAACATATATTAGGCCAATGAATTCTCTCCTAACCTTGGCATTATAGAAAGAAGGGTTATCTTTGATCAATAATTGTTCCTTTGCTTTGTAGGCTGACTGATCGACATAGCCTCAAACTAGATATATTCAAGTGCAGATACACATTCCTTTCAGACATAAAGGCTGGAGTTTGTGGAATCTCCATATTCGACGGCATGAACCCAGAGGAACAATCCAACCTGGGTGCCTTCATATGGAAGGAGCCCAGAAAAATCAATGCAATGAGTTCACATGCGCAAAAGTGGGCCTTTATATATTTGATTTATTGATACATACCACCATGAACAGGCTCGTAAATACACAGGTTCATTCCTCGGGTGTATATGATCAAGCTATATTCAATTTTTTTTTTAAAACCTACAGAAGGCGTGGCAATAGAAACACAAGTTCATCGCAAGCCATTGATGAGTTTTTACTCTGCCAAGATTTTTCATCTCTATTGCCATGATTTTTTGTCGCACCTTTCCAATATTTTTCGTCGCACGTATGGCATCTACGTCGTAAAGTGTTGGTGTGTTTTTACTCTGACAAGATGTTTGATCACAATAGCGACGATTTTTCGTCGCAACATGTGACGCTTTATCGTCGTAAGTATGGCATCTGCGTCATAAGGTGTTGGTGTGTTTTTACTCTGACAAGATGTTTTGTCTCTATTGCGATGATTTTTCATCCCAACGTGTGACACTTTTTCACCGTAAGTATAACATCTACGTCGTAAGGTGTTGGTGAAGTTTTTACTTTAGCATGCTTTTTCGTCGCTATTGCAACGATGTTTCATAGCTATTGCCATGATTATTAAGGTAAACCTATCTTTAATATGGTGACACATGGCGGCCTTATGTCATTGTTGTTTCGACGAATACCTAGTGTGTGGATATAGAAACGAAAAAAGTTCCACGAAAAATATCCTTTGCTTTCGTGGAAAGTGCGATGGATATGTGTGGCAATAGCAATGAAAAATCGTGGCAAATTTGGTCATATGTGCTAGTGCCAGGATTGAGTGGAGATCTGAGAAAGGTTCTATGAGAGTTATATTTTAACTTATTAATGCAATAAGCTGTCATTCACGATTATGCATAGAATATAATCAATTCCTTCATTTAGCATACTAACAAATACTTAAAAAACAATAAGGAAACACATGCATTCAATCACATAACACATGTTTTACTGTGGTTCACCCCCTCCTGGGCTACGTCCACAAATATCTGGCTCTCAAGCTCTTTTGTGATAGCAGTTCCAAAACTACAGTGCCACGCGCTTTACAACTCCTTCCAGTCAGGTCAAGATATATTATGAGGCGGACTAGATTGCACCAAGCTCCTCAGTCTGTGATCTAACCCTCAATATCCACCCTCACCAATCTCCATCTCAATAGATTACAAAATTAGGTCGTATAGCAAAATATTACAACTAGCTATCATAACATGACTCCCCCTCTAGACTCTCCATATCCCGTCTGACTATGGTCTCTCTCTATGAGACCCAAGTATCTATATTTATACATTTCTGGCTCACCTGCCATTACAACGTATTGCAAAAACCCTAACCCTAATGTCGTTAGGTATTCCTTGCATGTGCATGTGTTGCTCTTCCTCCTAGATGTCACTTTCCTCTTGCATGCCTTACTTCCTAAAATAGCCTTTCTTTCCGCTTTGGCCTGCTTCCAACATGCCCCCAACACTGACATGTGTATTGTGTCGAGCCACCTAACCTTTGTGTTCTTTGTCGATCTCTCTGGTGATCGCTTGGAACTTCTCCCTGAGCTCTGTTGCTTGCGTTTGAGCCTGCACGGTCTTCTCCTTGAGTTTGTTTACTATCTATACTGTGGTCTCGTCACTGATCAACCCTTCACACTCTGCCTGGGTCTGTGCCATATATGTCTTGGCTTCCTCTGCCTTTTCAATGACCTCCGCTACTCGCTCCTGGAGTGGTTCCATTTGAGTGTGGCGCTCCTTTTTCCGTGTCTGCACAATGGTGAGTGATGCTTGTAATCAAATCATATCTTGCGCCCCTTTGATGCCCTTTATGATGGACATTGTCTTCTGCCTTTGCTTGAGGTCTTGGATAGCTTCTCTTATCCTTTATTCTTCCTGGTCCCACCACTGGACTTGCTGATCCTCTTCTAGTTTCATCCAGATATGTGCTGCTTTATCGAACAGGTTGACCTTTGCGTGGACCTATTGTTCTATCTCCTGTATCTGCTCTATTGCCTCCTACTTCCTTTGCTCCCTTACCTTCGGTGGAGTGGTAGGTGTGAGCCTCTCACGGAGATTCTCGATATCGTGCTGATATTGATCGATTGTCTATGCAATCTGATCAATATTCTTTTTTGTTGTGAGTTCTACCCTCTGCGCGGTCTTTGTAATCTTCTCGTAAGTTCCGACCGCTTTTTGTTCCAATCCGTTCATGCGTTCCCTCTCCTCTTTGGTATCGATCTTAGCCTACTCATATATCAATTCCAGCTCCTCCCGTTTATCCTTTACCTACTGTAATTTGACTATGTCTGTGCATGCAAGAGACTGTATCTCTTGGGTAACATTAACTTACAGTTTATATAGGTTATTGGTTGGTATGCACGACAATACCAACTGCAATTGAGCCAAGTCCTTTAGGGGTGTTTTCTCCTCAATATCATCCATGCACAACATGCTGGGTGTAATGTGAAATGTCGTACTCGGTCGCGGTATTGTCTGGACTGTATCCCACTCACTTGCTTCAGGTTATTCTCCTGTATGTCATGTTGATGGACCTGTTTCTATGCTGTTGTCAGTTGCCTGCACTTCCCCAATCTACTTGAGGAGGTGTCGCATGTCTACCAATTGTTCTTGAATTCTATCCATGTTGCACACAACATTCTCAAAATCCTTGAATGTGCGATCCTGAACCATTTGGGCCACCATTTCCACATCATCCTCCGTAATCGTGTATTCTGGGGGTGTTCTATGTGCCTTCATCTTCTTGCACGCACCCCCCGTCTGAGTAGTTGGTTGCTTAGTCGGGCCTGGTTCTTATGGATTAGGACTTGGTGTGGTCCCCTACGCTGCCTCGGTCTGTTTCTACTGTACTTGGGGTAGTTGTGTGTTATTATTCTTCCCCTTATGGGTTTCTGTCTTAGATGTCCCCCCTTTCATATGCTTTGGCTTGGTCTGGCCCGTCCTTGGTTTCTTGGGCACTGCGACTTCCTGGGGCTGTGTCTCTTCCTGCCTTTCCGCCTCATTATGTGGATGTTCCTGCCTTGCTTCCTCCTCCTCTTCCCCTACAGGTATGTCTTGAGTGAGGACTAGAATCCTCCAATTTTCTTCCCAATCCTTGATATCCATTTCTATGTCGCCCTCCATGATGCAATAGCACAGTTGTAACCACTGCTTGTTGGGGTACTTCCGTTCCTGGATCCACATCGCATGTCGAGTGGCCTTGAAGTTAGATATGTCCTGATAGTATACAACAACCTGTGACGTTATTCTCCATAGGTTGGTGATGGTGTCCTATAGGTCGTGAAGATATCCTTCTAATATAGTTTCATTCATATTTTTGTTCCTGTCATCCGAAGTGGTGCCAAGCAATAAATATCTCACTCCATGATTGGGTTTGGGTCTGGTGGCGAAAAATACATATTTCGGTTCCTTCCATCCCATAATGGCTATGAGCATGATCGACCATGAATAATGAAATTCTGTTCCCAGATCCTGTGCATCCTTGCAATCATCCAGAAACAAATTCAAAAGATAAGGGGCCCAGCTGACTGTGGTGCCCTCGACACACTGTGTTGCAACTGCGACAACCCCGACCATGACTTCCTCCTTGTGGAATGTTCTTAGAAAATTCCAGGCCATGATTTTTGCGGCCATTTTTATCGCAATGTCACTGATCAGTTTGAGTGCCATATTTCTTTTTCATATCCTTAGCGAGTGCTTTCTCCTTTGTTTTGTCGTTGATAAATTGTGTGGGATCCATGCCCCATGATGGAAACCCTGTGATGTGCGCAATGAGTTCTACGTCTATTGAGATGAGATTTTCCAACCATACATCTTCGTCATGTGTGACCTCCATCAATTGATTGATGCAACTGTTTCCATACTGTCCTTTGCCAAAGTGTGGTAGTTCCAAGAGACCTAAAATTCCAGTTTTTTTCAGTCCTACTGCCCACTAGAGTGGCTGATGAATCGGTTCCCCAAATGGGTCTACACCCACTGTCTATAGGTAAAATTGCTTCACGAACTACAAGAACTTGTCCATGTTTGTTACATCATGGTCCGAGTATTTTATCTTATCGACATAATCTATCAAGTTTGATTTTACCTGTGCCACTTCTGGTATGCGTGACAAAACAATTTCCGCGACGGGTTGTTTGCGCGGTGACCTAGGTACTGTGTGCTTGTCCTTTCATGGTGGTGGCTGACTTGAGGTCTTAGCCTCCATTGTTTTTTCTTCAACATACTGTCCTGGTTGGCTCGTGACATCTTCCACAGCTCCCTCCTATGGATGTTTTGACAGAGTTGTCCATGAATCATTTGGCTCGGCTGTTGCTTCCTGATTCAGAGCCATCCCATTGAATCTCAGTGCTTCTTTAGGGTTTTATGGTTGCACTTGACTAGTTTTGTCCTCATTATGTTGGCCCTACCCCTCTTCAGGCATATCTATGTCCATTCCTGCTGGTGTTGTCTGTTGGGTTTCCTCCACAATGGGTGTGGGGTTAACTGGTGTTGTATCTGGTGATGGGATTTCATCTACATTGACGACCTCTGGTGGTTGTTGTTTGCTTTCCTGCGATTGTATTTGTGCCCTGGTCCTAACTCTAGATTTTCTGGTAGTTTGTCTTGATTCAACAGTTTGGGTGGTGCCATAGTGGTAAAATTCGATCATCCGTTGAGCTCAGTGGCCTCTGCAACCTCTGTGAACTTTGTTCTGTGCTTCGTATGCTCTATCACTCTCCAGCTCTTCCAATTTAGCAATAATATTTTTGTTCTTGTGTCCTTGCTTTGTATGAGCATCATGTGAAGCTTTTCAAAGACGTTACCTATATTACTAATTCAATGAAACTATGGTTCCTTCGTACTTTCCATGAGTCTCCCTCGCCGTCTCCAGTTGGCACGATTCATGCGACATCCCGTTGGTCATTTTCGACATTCAATTCTGCTTGCCTTTGTCATTTAGTACTTCTTTTGTCATCTTTACCTTCCTGGCTTGTTTCTGTTTTGAACTAACCATTGGCCTTGTCTTCCCTGGGTTTGTATTCCTAAGTGCGTGTTCTCCTTCTCCTTTCAGCACACTGTACCTCTATTGGCACCACTTTAATATCCTTCTTTCTCTTTTTTTTTTTCAAACTGCGCGGTGAATTTCAAGTTATGGTTGGTCGACTGTCCTTGTACAACTTCAGTCGGCTCCCATTGATTATCCCCTTCAGTTCCGTGCCTCCTAATTCTTTTGACTATACAACTCCCCCTTCTGTGAAATTTTTTACTTCGTACAGTCCTAACCAGTGCATTTTGACTTTTCTTGGATGCTGAATGGATTTGATGTCATACATCAACACTAAGTCTCCTTACTTTAAAGTTTTCTTCTTTATGTGTCTGTCATGCCAAGATTTGTCCCTTGCTTTCTGAACTTGTTGGTGGAACCCTGCTAGGATCCTCTCTTCCTCCATGATCAACAACTGATTCAACATGTCATGTACTGCGCCTCATTTTGTCATGTGTTTAATCGAAGCTACACGTATACTGGGTACCATAAATTCTAATGGCACAACTGCTTCTTGTCCATATACCAGTTTGAATGGTGTGTGCCCTGTCAAATTCTTACATGTGGTCATGTATGCCCATAATACTGCTGGTATTTTGAGGTCTCAATCATCCCTATTGACATTACAGATCTTTGTCAGTGCATTCTCAAGGATTTTGTTAAATGCTTCTATTGTTCCATTTGCCTGTGGGTGATATGGAGTGCTATTTTGATGGTGGAATTCAAATTCTTCAGTCATAGCCTTAATGGTGTTGTTAATGAAGTGAGTGCCTTGGTCGCTCATCAAAATTCCGGGGCAAATAAATATAGTGATTACTTGTTCAAATAGAAAGTGTGTTGTTGTTTATGCGCTGTAATCTTTCACTGGTGTTGCTTCCGCCTATCTTGTCAGGTATTCTGTCGTAGTGATAATGTACCTTTCTCATGTTCTTTTTGTTGGTCAGTTGATTGGTCCCAAAAAGTCTATTGTACATTCGTTGAATACCTGGAATGTTACCTGTGTTCGCAATGGCATTTCATCCCTTCTATTGGGTTTTCCAACCCTTTGAAAGACATCACATCTTTGGCAGTACTCTTTCGAGTCTCTGTGAATGGTCAACCACAAAATTCCTACGCGCAATACCTTCTGTGTGGTAGCTTTTCCTGCATAATGTCCTCTTATGCAATAAGAGGACAATATCGGATTGGTATTTCATGTTCTAGCACATATCTTCGCAATATCTTATCTGCGCCCATTTTGTATAAAAGTCCTACGATCAATTGATAGTTTGTAGCCCAGACTACCAGGTTTTTCTTCTGCGCGGTGTTATATTCCTGTGGCACAGAACCTGTACTCAAGTACTGGATGATATCTGCAAAGTATTCATTGACGATTTGGACTGAAAATAACTGTGCATCCAAAAAGTTGTCCTCTAAGCTTGTAGGTTACTCTCCATTCATGACCCTTGATAGGTGGTCAGGTCCTGCATTCAACTTTCTTGGATTGACTATTACTTCAAAATCAAACTCTTGAAACAATAATAACCATCGACATATTCTCCCACACAACACTGGCTTGTTTACTAGGTATTTAAGGGCTGAGTGATCTGTGAACATCTTAAAATGTTTTCCCAATAAGTAATGTTTGAACTTCTGCAGCGTGTAGACCATATCTAGGCCTTCCCTCTATGTAGTGTTATAGTTCTGCTCTGATTCCGATAGTTTTCTACTCGCAAACGCTATAGGATGATCCAAATATCCCTCTCCTGGTTGCGCCAAAATTGCTCCAAGTGCTATGGTTGATGCATCTACATGTACGTGGAATGTCTTTTCCCAGTTTGGAAATACTAGTATTGGCGCGGTGACCATTTTTTCTTTGAACGTATCCAGACCATGTTGACAATATTCATTCCACTGAAACTTTGTATCTTTCCTTAACAGTTTCCCATTGGCGTGGTGATCTGCGCGTACCCTTTGATAATTTTTTTGTAGTACCTTGTGTGTCCAAAATTCGCTCTTAGTTGACAGACTATTTTTGGTGGTGGCAAGTTAACAATTACTGCAATATTTGCAGGATCTACTAGTAAACCTTGTTTGCATACTATATGGCCCAATATTATCCCAAACGGTGTTGCAAATATGCACTTCTTGATGTTTAGTGATATCCGACACTTCCTGCATCTTTCTAACATTAGCCACAAGACCTCTACATGGTCTTTCAAAACTATAGACTATCCAATCATCCAAGTATACCTCTAGAAACTGGTGGATAAATTCCTTAAATGCAGTTATGACTACTCTGGAAAATATTTGTAATATACTAGATATAAAATGTATGCAGAACAAAAATAAAATGCTAGTAATGGCAGAATAATAGTAATATAACCAGAACATCCACCACAATAACACTGAAATGATATGAGAATAATAACAGAAATAACACTTTGAATCTGAAAGCAATGTTCACGTGCCTCTTTGAGGGGGCAACCTCCAGTTGAGAAAAGCTCTATTACAATAATATTCAAGTTAGGGTTCTCATATCCTCGACTCCTATTTATACTAAAAAGAAGCATATAGAGGAAATCCTTCTAGAAGCGAAAGCTTCTATTAGGTCTTCTTACATCCACCTTATTCTATTTTATTGAAAGGCCTTATTAATATTGATCTTTATTACATCTAAATATATTGTTCTACCTATCTGCAGGTTAGGACCCCAACATGTCTGCCCCCTTAAAAATAACCTTTTCCTAAAGGCTTGAGATGAAGAAATTGTTGCAGAATGGTAGCTCGTTCCCAAGTGGCATCTGCTGGAGTTGTATCTTTCCATTGGAATAGCACTTCCTTGATGGTTCTCTGACATAGGTGACGCTCACGCTGGTCCAAAACTGCTTCAATTTGTAGGAAAATGGATCCTTTTTCAGCTAACTCTGGAAGGTTGGTTTGAATTTGGCACGTAGCTCCAATCAGCTTCTTTAAGCAGGAAACATGAAAAATAGGATGTAGCTTCGAATGGCTGGGCAAAGCTAACTGATAGGATACTTGTCCCACACGCTTGAGAATAGTATAAGGACCATAAAATTTGGGCACTAGCTCATGAAAATGCTCGACCTTGAGGGAATTTTTCTTGTAAGGTTGAAGTCGAAGAAACACATGATCCCCTTCTGCAAATTGACGTTCAGAGCGACCTTGATCTTCTTGTTGCTTCATGTGATTTTGTGCCATGATCAAATTCTCTTTGAGGGTATAGAGAATAGCCTCTCGAGTTGTAAGTGTTAGGTCAACCTCCTGGACCTTCGAGGCACCCACTAAGTATGAGAGAACTGAAGGTGGATTCTATCCATATATCGCTTCAAAAGGAGTTATGCGTGTAGCTATATGGTATGAAGTGTTGTACCACAATTCAACTAGGGGTAACCATTGAGCCCAGTGATTTTGATTTTCTGAGGAAAAAAACCTCAAATATGTTTCCAAACACTTGTTGACAACTTTTGTTTGGCAATCGGTCTGGGGATGATAAGCTATGCTGAGATGCAATTCGGTGCCTTGTATCTTGAACAGTTCTTGCCAAAAATTGCTTATGAAAGTTGGGTCGCGATCAGAAACAATAGAGTGCGACATGCCATGAATCGTGAAGACCTGATCCATGAAAATTTGAGCTATCATGGATGTTGTAAATGGGTGTTGAAGGGCACATAAATGAGCATACTTGGAAAGGCGATCAACAACCACCATGATGATGGATTTATTTCTCGATTTGGGTAAGACGGTAATAAAATCCATAGAGATATCCTTCCAAATAGAAGGTGGAATCGAGAGTGGTTGTAGTGTGCCCAGATATTTGACTATTTCTCCCTTGTTACGTTGACACACATCACATTCGGCTACAAAATTACGAATGTCCTGTTTCATACCATCCCAGAAAAATGAACGTTTGACCCTGTCATAGGTTTTGGTGAACCCAGAGTGCCCTGCTGTGGGTGTAGCATGAAGCTCAAAAAGTACCGTGGATTTAAGCTTTGATTGTTTACTTAAATACAAACGAACTTTGTATCGAAGTTCATCATGGAGCCAAGAGTACCCTGGGGAATCTGGAGCATTGGACTGCAATTGTTGGATCAACTACGAACTTTTGGGATCTTGTATCCATTCCTGGCGAACGACTTGGAGCCAATCTAGTACAATGAATGAAAGAGAAAAAAGGGATCCTTCATCTTCATATTTTTGGGAAAGTGCATCCACAACCACATTGTCTTTGCCTTTCTTGTAAATGATCTCGTAATCATATCCAATGAGTTTAGTCACCCATTTTTGTTGTTCTGGGGAGGAAATGCGTTGTTCCAGAAAATACTTGAGACTTTGATGGTCTGTCTTAACTTGAAAATGTTGCCCCAATAGATAAGGGCACCACAGATCAACGACATGTCGAATAGCCAACATTTCCCTTTCATATATGGATTTGCCCAAAGTTCTTTCAGATAGTTGCTTGCTGGTAAAGGCCAAAGGTCGACCCTCTTGCATAAGGACAACACCAATTCCTTTCCCCGAGGCATCACATTCCAGCACAAAGTTCTTTGTGAAATCGGGAAGGGAAAGGACTGGAGTGGTGCACATGGCCATCTTCAAGGTTTGAAAAGCTTGAGCAACGACTGGAGTCCAAGTGAAAGAGTTCTTTTTAAGGAGAGCAGTGAGAGGTGTTGCAATCTTCCCATAATTATGAACAAACTTGTGATAATACCTTGTTAAGCCCATAAATCCACGCAAGCTCTTCAGAGTCTTTGGGTGAGGCAAGTCTTGCATAGCTTCAATCTTTTTAGGATCCACCCTGACGCCATCTTTTCCAACCAGATGACCCAAGTATTCTACTTCTGAGGCGCCAAAAGCACATTTAGACTGTTTCAGGAAAAGTTAGTGCTGACAGAGTAGATGGAGAACTCGATACACATGAGAAAGATGGTCTGTCTAGGTTTTTCTATAGATGAGGATATCATCAAGGAAAACTAAGACAAAATAATGGAGAAAAGGACAGAAGACATGATTCATGAGGCTTTGGAAGGTGGAGGGGGCATTACACAAGCCAAAGGGCATGACAAAAAACTCATAGTGGCCCTAATGAGTTCTAAAGGCAGTCTTGGGAATGTCTGCCTCTTTCATACGTATCTGGTGGTAGCCCGAATGAAGATCAAGTTTAGTGAAGAATTGGGCGCCACTCAATTCATCCAGGAGGTCATCAATAACAGGAATGGGGAGTTTGTCTTTGATGGTAATTTTGTTGAGGGCACGGAAGTCAGGACACATTCACCAAGAAACTTCTTTCTTCAGGACCATGACCATAGAATAAGAGTATGGGATTGTACTAGGGCGGATAACGCCTGCATTAAGGAGTTCCTGGACCATTTTCTCAATTTCATTTTTTTTGGAAAAGGGGTGACGATACGGATGGATATTGGGAGGAAGGCTTCTGGGTACCAGGGGAATGGAATGATCATGAACACCACAGGAAGGAGGGAGTCCTTGGGGAGTGTAAAAGACCAATTGATGTTTAGAAAGGATGGCTTGGAGGTCTTGCGGGATTGAGGGTGTCTCTGTTGCTTGTATGTCATGGAGTTGGAAGATAACACCAGAATGACCTTTTTTGAGAATATTTTATGTGCGATGGGAACTAATGATCTCAGGTGAATCGGCGGTGATGCCTTGGAACTTATATTGGTGGTCCTCTTGGTTGAATTTCATAGTTAAGTCTTTAAAATCCATGAGAATGGGACCCAAAGTCCTTAGCCAGTCTGCACCCAATACAATGTCACAACCTCCCATGTCGATAGAAAACATATGGGATTTCAGGTGGTAGTCACCAATTTGGAGACACACATTTTCACAACGCCCTCCACATTTCATGGAACCACCATTGGCGATCATGATTTGGAAATTCTTGATGGCACGAATGTAGCAATGATTTTCTTGGGCAATGCGGTGATGAATAAAATTATGGGTGTTGCCACTATCAACCAGAATGATGACCTTCCGAAGCTTGATGTAACCAATTAGCTTGAGGGTTTGGGGAGCGGAGAAGCCAATGAGAGCATTGAGGGAAATGATCGGTTCTACTTCGGGAGGGTCTAGGGGAGGGGTTATGTCAGTGGATTCAGGTGACTCAGACACAAAGGGAGTTTCTACATCCTCTTTCAAAATATCCTTAGAGATGGCCATAAAATATTTTTCTCTTTACACTTGTGGCTCGGGAAATATTTGTCATCACAGTTATAACAAAGGGCTTTGAGTTGGTGTTCAACCATTTCAGCCCTGGTCAATTTTTGGATCTTTAGTGGGTCAGAGGGAGTAGTGGGATTTACTGGTTTAGGGTGAGGGATAAAGGAGGTTTTTCGATTTTGAGAAGATACAACCTGTTGTGCTTCTTTAGCTCTTTTAGTAGCCTCCACCTAACTCTGAGGCCGAGCCATGAGGACATGGGCCCAGATCTCATCCTTGAGGCCGTTGATAAAACACTCTCGAAAAAAGGCATCAGACATGCCCTCTGAAAAGAAACTATAAAGTCTTCCACTATTCCTAATTGTTTCAACTTTGTCAAATGGCCCAAATGGTTGGTGTCAGTGTCAAAGCGTTCATAAAGATCTACCACAAAGTGTGTCCAAGCAATATACCCTTGACGAGAAGTTTTTCTCCATTGCCACTATTACCAACGTTCTTGATCTAGATGGAGAACACCATATCGGAGTTTGGCCAAGTCATCTGTAATGCCGTATAAAGAGAAATAATGTTCCATTTGGGTTACCCAACCAGTCGGGTCTGAGCCATCTAATTTGGTCGCATCCACCAGCGAAAGGCGTAGGTCACGTTGAAAGTGATGGTTCTGAGAGTTATGGGAATGAGAGGAATGGTCACCTTCAATATGTGGAGGTGAGGAAGAGGAAGGGTTCTCTGTAGGGATATGCAGTTTGGTGCAGAGTGCTGAAAAGACTGATTCAAGCTGGGTGGTGAGGTCTTGTTTGATTTCCTCCATTGAGGACTACATGGTTGTATTGATGGCGACAACATTGGCACTGAGTTGTTTCACTTCTTTTTGGGTCTCGACAAGACCAGATTACAAGGTGTTGAAGTGAGCTTCCAAGTCTTGGCTACGAGTATGGGCCATGAGGATGGGGGAACTGAAAAGGGGCGGGCAAGGTCAAAAATTTTGCTGAAAAAATGATATGGATGAATTTGATAAGGGAAAAGAGATGAATCCAATGGAATAGGTCTCAAATAATGGTGAAATTTTTTCTCTTACACCTACGGAGTTATACTCCAGTCTGAAGAATACTGCAGAGAGGAAATTCTCAAATGCTTAACCAGAAAGAAATGTGTATTTACTTGGCAACCCGAACGCAGTTGTGCGACAATAGATCTTGTTTGTTTTAATTTGTTTATTTTTCTGTCCCCAAGGGTTAGGTATTTAAGGGTTCTACAGACAAGGGTTTTCCCTGTGCTATAGCTCTCTTATATACGTGCGGGGTCCAACAGTAGTGCTCGGCCCAATATCTCATGGCACTAACTAAGGAGGATAGACCATACCCTTAGCCGTACTACCCGACTACCCAAGTACTAGAGAGTATCTTCCCGAGTGTTGTTCTCGATGACACTATAGCAGTCAGGCGACCGATCGGTTTATCTAAAGAGGGCTTCAGGTAATCTAGATCGATCCGTACACAGGTGTTGTATGATGCACTACCACTCGAAGGGGTACCAACAGGGGTTACAAGGGTGGCTAACAGATGTGCGCTTAAGTACCACTTGTATTTCCTGCGTGTATGAATCCCTCAACCGTGGTTTTATGTGTGAAACGACATATCTTTGTGGCATAAAGACGCCGGAATACGTCTCTACCCTGAAAAAAAAATTAACCCACACTTTCTTCCAAGGAAAGTGCTCTGATACCACTTGTAATATACCAGATATAAAATGTATGCAGAACAAAAATAAAATTCTAGTAATGGCAGAATAATAGTAATATAACCAGAACATTCACCACAATAACACTGAAATGATATGAGAATAATAACAGAACTAACACTTTGAATCTAAAAGCAATGTTCACGGGCCTCTTCGAGGGGGAAAACTCCAGTTGAGCAGAGCTCGATTACAATAATATTCAAGTTAGGGTTCTCATACCCTCGACTCCTATTTATACTAAAAAGAAGCATCTAGAGGAAGATCCTTCTAGAAGCGGAAGCTTCTATTAGGTCTTCTTACATCCGCCTTATTCTATTTTATTGAAAGGCCTTATTAATATTGAACTTTATTACATCCGAATATATTGTTCTACATATGTGCGGGTTAGGAACCTAACAATATTGCTGGTGCATTCTTTAGTCCAAATGACATGACCGTGTACTGGTAGGATCCCCATTCTGTAGCAAACGTGGTCTTGTATCTCTCTTCCTGTGTGATCTTGATCTGGTGGTAGCCTAAGAATCCATCATTGAATGAGTAAACTTCGTGTCCTCCTACGTTATACAACACTTCATCCGTGAAAGGTGTAGGGAACGGGTCATGTAGGCATGCATCGTTCAACTTCCTCAAGTTGACTCATATTCTTATCTTGCCTTTTTTTTTTTTCTTTTGAACTACCATCGGGCTTATCCATTCTGATTCTTCCATAGGTTCTATGATTCCATCTTCGAGCATTCTATCAATATCAACTTTAACTTTCTTCTTATATATCAAGTTTAGTTTGTATGGTCATTGTATTATCGGTTTTGCTTCAGCTCTAAGTGGTATATCCATTTCTCCTAGCTCTCGTGCTATGCCCTTCATTTATGTAAATGTTGTGGGGAACAGTTCGTTGTACTCACGCATTAACTCTGTTATGCTTTCTACTGTTTGCTCATCCTAGTAGTCTCCAATGCTGGCCATTTTGGGATTCTCAACTGTCTCGATGTTGAATTTCTTCACCTTGATCGACACAACAATTACTTCTGATTCTAGAGGTGGACCTTCCACTTTTCTTTCGCCTTTCACTACCTAGATCTGGATATCGTGTGGATCGTCTTCATCTGGTGCTTCTTCCTACACATGGTAGCATGACAACAATTCTTTTACAGTCTATATGTTCCGCTGTTGTTCTTCTGTTATGCGTTCAACTTCTAGTTCCTTAATGAATATCACCCCTCTTATCTGCTTAAGTGCTACATCTATGTTGGGGTTCTCATGCTCGAATGAGAAAGTGACTGTAAAATTTTGTTGCAATACTATCTAGCTCACAGTTCCTCTGCGCAGTTCCTGGTCCATATACCAGTTTGTTGGTATGCCTTCTAAGGTATGTATGAAATGATGAGGCCATTCCTCTGGAGGTGTCATTCTCCACAACGCTCTACACTTCTCCAAGTGTTTCTCTGGTGTCCCCTATCCATCGTACTTCTGCTGCTGGTTGCTTCTATGTTCTGTGCCAAACCTTATGCGCAGTAGCCACTTACACTGGTACCAATCCTTGTTTGTTTCCTTGTGTGCGCCACACCATCTTGTAGGTGTGGCCTTGAGTGCTATATCGAGTGCTAATATTCTCTAATTTGCTAAAACTTCATCCTCATATTGTGCCAAGAATACTTCTAGATCATTCACTCCATGGAAATTGGGTGGTTCCCTTATCTCTGTGCCTACCCATCTTACTGCGTAGTCTATTCTTACAAGTTGTGCACCTTCTTATGGAAACTTCGTGTAGTCTTTGTTACAAGTTCTCTAAACCTATATCTGAGTCTATCGAACATGCAATAATGCTCCGCCAACTGAGTATCCTATCTGCAATTGGGTTTACATAATCCTCATCATGCACAGTTGTTCTATACAACTGGATGATTTTCTCCAAGTCTAAGCAAGTAGGTTCTACAAACCTTTCCCCTTCTGATGGGTCCAATGGTGTGATGACCATGTATTCTCTTGACTCAAATGTCATTTTTTGGGTCTTTAAATTGATTATGACCTGGTTATCAAACACCCAATCCAAGCCAAGCAACGCTGGATATGGTGTTGTGTCGTCCACTATTTCAATCACTTCAAAGTCTACTTTAGTGCGCACTCCATCCAGGTCTACTATCACTCCTTTCAGTCTACCAATTGGTAGGACTCTATGTTGGTTTTCTAGTTTCAGTTGAACAAGTGAATATCATAATGTGGGCTTTCCCATACATTGCCATGTAATTTTTGGTAGTACATTGACTTCGGATCCTAGATCCAGTATGATATCTCCCATGTTGAAATATTTGATGTTGACATTGAGCCTCAACTCTCTACTTGTTCTTCTCCTTGTATGTAGGTGATTGACTATTTTTTGTTCTAGTTTTCCTTCTGTCTCTATTCTACATTTTTCTAATATATTTTTCAATATTTTGATAGTGGATGGATCATTCAATATTTTTACACATGATTGTAAAAATCCTTTGATTGTACTCACTTGTTCCTGGGGCTGCATTTCTTTGGTATGATCCAACAATGGAGGCATCTCATATTCTGGTGCTTCCTTGCTCTACTGCGTAGTTGAATTCGTTGCATCGTATTGCTTCAATAATTCTTGTCTAGCTTGCTTAAATGTTTCCTTCTCATTCTGTGCATCAAACTGTCTCCTTGGTTCTACATTCTTCTTCACCCAATGGTGTTGTACTGACATTCTTGGCTCTTGTCGGGCTACGTCGTTTCTTGTTTTAGCTCCTCTGCGCATAACTATGTTGATGTTTCATCCTTCATCCCTCACTTCAACTGAAATCCATTGAACATTCTAGTTGTTTTGGTTCCTCTTTTCCTAGATCTTCCCTAGTAAGGTAGGGAATTCTTCCGTGTCATGATCCGATGCATGACAATACATACAAGTCACTGGTGGAAGTGGACATTCTCTTCCATAATGTCTCGGTTGTTGATAGTTGTGACATACCACTGGTCCTTTACCTCTTCCAAAACCTCCTCTTGCTCATCCTCCACTTCTGTAGCCAGCTCAATCTCCTCTTGGTGCATTATACTGAGGCGTCTGATTGTATTGCACAATATTGTACTGAGGTTGCGCTATGTTGTATTGTGGTTGCACGGTATTATATGGTTGTTGCACAATATTATACTGTCGTTGCATAGTGTTGTATGGGGATGGAACTTGGTTAAACTACGGTGTGTCTTGCCCAGTCATCATTTCTGCCTGCACCCTATATGCGTCTGATGTACTTTCTTGCATCAAATTCATAGTTATACATCCTTTGTCATCGTGGCCCACTGACTTGCAAAAGTTGTAATATGAACTCTTTGGGTCTGTATGGTATTTCTACATCATTGGGCAGTGATATGGATCATGGCCCAGTTTCTTATAGATTTCACACCATAGTCCTCCCGTTGGTAACGAGTTTGGCAATCTGGTTGCCATGTACTGCATGAATGTTGGACATTCGTTCTTGTGGTGTCATTTCGTTTTGCATGTGGTACACCAAACAAATTCTCGTTTGTCCTTAATTTTGATCTGGTTTAGATGGAACATTAAGTTCTTCAAGTCCTCCTTCAGTTCTTCAATGGCTGGGTCCATCTGCTGATATTGGTTTTCTTCTAGTTGCAGGGTTGCCTACATAGACTCTGCCTGTGTTTGAAACTTCTGTTGTCGCAATGGGTATTTTAAGTGTGCTAGTAATGAATTGACAAATAGGTGTCTGTGTTTCATATTGGTCATGCGAAATTTCAACTTTCCTTTCAGACGCTTGAATCTTTGGTCAATATCCCATACAGATTCTCCTAGTTTCTGTCTAATTTCTATCATCTTGTTCATTTACTAATCTTCTCAACTTGGCTTATGGAATTCATTTATCAACAATTTCTTGATGTCCACAATTGTTTTGGTTGTCCCTGGTTGATTGTTTGTAGCTAAACTCATATACCAATCCAGTGCGTGATCCATTAGTGTAATCACTAGTTGTGCAAGTTTAGTATCTTCGTCTGTGATCTGTTTTGCTTCCCAAATATTTTCACAGATAAACAAATGTTTTTTCGGGTCCTCCGACGCTTCTCCTTTGAATTTTGGTAACCTGATGGTGGGATCGTGTCCTTCCATCCTGAACGATGAAATACTACCTCTGCACGGTGTGGATACTTGACTAGTGCTTCTTGAACTAGATCCTCCAATTGTTGTTCCTTGTGTAGATGTACTTCTTGCTGTCTTTCTTCTCCCAAAATTCGTTTGTCTAAACGGTGGTGTTCTCTTTGGTGTATTAGTCGCACATGGGTTTATGGGTTCCAAACTAACATTAATATGGATAGGATTTCTTCCTTCTCTTCCCGCTCTCAGAACTCTCATATTCCTCTCATATGTTGCGCACAGGATTTCCTAAATCTGCTCCATAGCCCGGAGAGCCTCTACCTCTTCTTCATCACTCGCCAAGCCTTCCCTCGCGGCTATCACTCTCTTCTTTGTATTCACCTTGTATTGATAGGGTACTCCACTACACGTCTTTCCAACCATCACTATGATCTGATTGATCTAGTCTTCGTCCATCATGATTGGGTCGAAGGGTTCTTCCTTCTTTCCCTTATCTATTCTCGCTTCCATTTCTCCTCTTTCTTTCAATGCTTCCCCCCTTCCCCCATGCACGCAGGGAAGTTTAGTTGCCTGACTCCATTGTCATTACCCCTTTGTTGTATAGCATTATCTTAAAATAAGTATACAATGATCTAATATACCTTCCTCCAGGCCCACGTAGAAACTCTTTCTCTATTGTGATGTACGAATTCCCTGTATCGACTGCAAATTCTGTTATAAAGGCTTCTACAATATTTTCGAGCCAAAAATCTACTATGTAGGTGAATTTGTTGTTCACCTGTTGTAGTTGCTCAATCTATACCGAAGTCCACTCTAACTTTCGGATCTGGTTCATTGTGTGGTTATCCTTCAACCTTAATATCCACTCCTGCAATAAGTGTGGAAAATCATAGAAAAATACTTCATGCAAATCAATAAACACGTATTTCTCAAGATATTTGCGCGGTTTTACTCTAGGGTTTTTGTTATATTTTTGTGAAAACTCCAACTCTTTTGTCTTTAGCCATCTCTCGATCTCTGCTTTTGTGGGATTCCACGGTCTCAACATCCCCTTCTAGCGGCTCATTATTTTCTCCTTCTCATCATCTGCTTCAGTATTCTCTTGACCCGCCTTCTGCATATCTCACAAAGTTTCAACAGATCCCATCTACTCAATCCTCTATTGTTCCAACCAATGACAACATAACCATTTGTTGGTTATTATTATTATCTATATGAGTTTGTATCTTTATCTTGAGTGACCTAGGGTTCATGTCGACTGGGGTTCCAACAAAGCCTCTAAAACTATCGGCCCTCCTGGTAAACCAGAAGGCAACGTAGCGCATAGAGTGCATTGCGTAGTCTCACCCGAGATAATATTAATGGGTGGCTGCAATACTCATGTGTTTGCAGCCCAAGATTGAGTGGATATCTGAGAAATGTGCGTTGAGAGTTCTATTTTAACTTATCAATGCATTAAGCTGTCATTCATGATTATGTATGGAATATAATCAACTCCTTCATTTAACATACTAAAAACTACTTAAAAAATAGTAAGGATACACATGCATTCAATCACATAACACAGGTTTTACCGTGGTTCACCCCCTCCTAGGCTACGCCCACAAAGATCTGTCTCTCAAGCTCTTTTATGATAGCAGTTCCAAAACTACAGCACTGCACACTTTACAACTACTTCCAGACGGGTCAAGATCTATTATGAGGCGGACTAGATCTCACCAGGCTCCTTAGCATACGATCTAACCCTCAATATCCACCCTCCTTACCCCTCTCCAGCTCAACAACTTACAAAATTAGGTCGTATAGCAAAATATTACAACTAGCTATCAGAAAATGACTCCCCCTCTAGACTCTCCATATCTCGTCCGACTCTGGTCTCTCTCTATGAGACCTAGGTATCTATATTTATACGTTTCTGGCTCACCAACCATTACAATGTATTGAAAAAACCCTAACCCTAATGTCGTTAGGTATTCCATTCATGTGCACATGCTGCTCTTCCTCCTAGCTTTCACTTTCCTCGTGCATGCCTTCCTTCCCAAAATAAGATTTCTTTATGATTTGGCCTACTTCCAACAAACTTCAATCACCACTCTAGATGAATTGATGACCAAGCCGTCGTTTTCATTTACTTCCTTAGGATTTTTTTCCCTCTTAGGATGAGATTCCATTCCCTTTCTATCGGTCCCTGCATAACATTAAAAAAATGTTAAATCGAGTGTTTAAAACATGTTAGCGATTAATGTTAAGAAATTCATTTTAAGTAAAAAGTCAAAGAAAAACTTAATGTTGATTACCTTTTGATCCACCTATTTCCTCCTTTTCCAACACTTCCATAAATACTTTACACTATTTTTCACTTAGATTGCAAACAATCTTATCGAGTTTCTTCAATTTTTTGCTCAGCATGACACACATTAACCAATACACATCATTAATTTAAACTTACCAATATTACAAATATATTAAATTTTTAATAAAGATTAAAGAACCTGCCTCCCTTTTTTCTTGGGATGAGCTACCATTGTGCTTGCTGCAATAATATGTTTTCTTTGAACTTCTATCAACCATCATGTATAAAAAAATCAGGAATCATCATAAATAGAAATTATAAATTTTTTATAAGATCTAATATTTCAGTGCATGTCATTAAACAGAACGCCCCAAGGTGTCAAACATTTACACACACTGATGCACACTATTAGTCATTGCACATCTCTAATCAGTACATATATGATACAAAAATCAATACTATTTGTTTTTTCGACCAATCAATTCTTTTCACAGATATATGTGCCCCACTGCATTTTTCTATAAAGTGAGCACCAAGTCATTACTTCTGTATAGTGTGCCCCGGTGCAATTTTCCTATACAGTACACACTGCTTAGCACAATTTTTTCTTTTGATAAAATGACTGACAACGACAGGGTTTGGGATATGATGCAATGAGTCATACCATTGCAATGAATACCAAACGCCCCATATGCAACTAAATAAACCCTATAAAAATCTATTGCTTAAAAAAATAAATCCTATAAAAATATATTGCTTAAAAAAAGAGGGGAGCCAAAAAAAACAATAAGAAAGCTAGGGCTTCCAATACCAAAGGTAACTACGAAACCCTTTTATTTATTTTTAACATGCATTGAAAATAGTTTGAATCAAGATTAAAATGATTGACGGAATGAAATCACATACCTGAAATTTCTTCTTTGCAAATTTGTATGTGCCCTACGGATCCCTTCCAAATTTGGCTCTTAAAAAAAATCTATCCACTCCAAAGTCTTCGGTGGTAAATCTTTCTTCCACAAGTCTTCCTTCTAAATTCTGCCAAAAAAATGAAACAATGAATAGTGTTTTAATTTATAAACAAACAAATTTCGAAAAATGAAATTCCCTCCCCTTTTTCACTATATTTTTTCATTGTATATACCGTACCGATGCACTACAAAACACACTGATACATTTTGTATGTAAAAACACCTAGTAAACTATATATTTAAAAAATTAAATCTGTCATGAAATCAGTGCGCATGTTAGGGACCTAACCTCCCTAACCCCTCATGTGTTAGAAAAATAGGACCGCGGAGAAATAAAATAAAACAAATGTGGAAACAAAACACAGAAGATACACAATACAAGAGAGACACAGATTTACGTGGTTCACCCAGTGTGGGCTACGTCCACCAGAGAAATTGCCAGGTCCTTT
>ML811188.1:20130-74760 GCA_009831015.1 Picea engelmannii | reverse complement strand
CACAGAAGATACACAATACAAGAGAGACACAGATTTACGTGGTTCACCCAGTGTGGGCTACGTCCACCAGAGAAATTGCCAGGTCCTTTCTTTATTATTATCCAACAAATGAAGGGATACAACTTACAACAAAACCCGCTATAACTTCATCTTCTTTCTCTCACACTCTCCTCTCTCAGAATACAATACTCGCCAACATACATAGTCGCAATACATTTCCCTCATAAAAGAGGGTTGCCTTCTAGGGCAAAAAACCCTAACATAATCTCTATCGTTAGATCTGTGACCTTATAATGAATGGTCCATATTTACAATGAAATTACAATATACTTTTACAAGGCCATTTTTGCTTCGGGGGCTTCGCCCCCGAACCCCCGTTTTCCCCTAGACCCCGCAGAGGGGGTATCCCCCCTTTGCACTCCTCCGCGTGGAAGAGTGTACATACTTGTGGGGTGTAAATATTTCATGGGGTATAAACATGGGTAAAAGTAAAAGACCTCTAAATCAGGAAGATAACCAGGCTCCACAACCAACATCACGTAGGTAGAATAATATATTTTCCATGTAATAAAGGTTAATATTAATAAAAGAGGCTTAGTTAATAGGTGAACAAGTCAAATGTAAGAAGACCTAATATAAGTTTTCAGTTCTAGAAATATCTTCCTCTAGATTGTTCTTTTCGTAAATAGATTTAGTATAAATAGGAGTAAAGGGCATGATAATTCTTTGTCTTGAGAATTATTGTAATAGAGTGGTGCTCTGTTGGAGGTTTCCCCCTTGAAGAGGCAAGTGAACATTGCTCCCATTTCAATAAAGGTATCATTTTGGTGTGTTATTCTCTATATTATGTTGTTCCATTGGTAATTTTTATGATATTCTTATTTCTGCTCAATATAACATAACTAGGTGCATAATAACATCACACAAATTAATGCGCATTGATGCATATATACGCAAAAACACATTGATACCAATTTTATCGACAAAATAGAAATGCAAACCTCTGCGATTAAAATTTACAGATATTTTGAATTGTGGAGGTTCTAACAGATGTCATAGTTTGGTGCATTTCATAATGTAGGGCACCCGCACATTCTATATATACAAACGCACCAGTGCGTAAGCAAATAATTAAAAGCACCGATAATTTTTAATATCAAATTCATGCACATATTGATGATGGTTTTGGTTCAAATGCAGGGAAAATAAGGTTATAATATCAAATGACCAATACTTCATATTCCAACTCATTCCATATCATTTCAAGTTTGTCAATTTCTCCCACATCGTTTGAAGTAAGTCTGAAATTTATTTATAATTCATTTATTTGATTGAATTTATGTTATTTATGTACGTGCAATTGAACAATTGTTCATTGAATTTTGTAGGATCATAAATCATGATCGAGTTTGGAAAAGAAATTGTCGGAAAATGTTCGATGAAAATGGACAACTACTTTACCCTTCCAATTGTAACATGCCATATTCCAGTAACCTGCATCCTGGGTTGATGGTATTAGACTGTGAATTGGATCTCGTTTATGGCACACCAGTGGTATGTGGTTGTTCAAAATGTAAAGGGTTGAATAAGAACCCTCAACATGTCATATTGTTACATTATATTAATGATCAAATATACAAAATTGATGGTCTAATACCTCCCACTGCGATCAAGATTCCAATAGGTGATATAGAAAAAAACACGTAGGACATATGCTCATTTTTTTTAAAGTTGGAATCCAAATCAACTACATTTCATCCTAAATTGATCAACCCATGTCCTTCTGTTGAGTCGACAAGTAGTTCTTATAGTGAGCCAAAGTATGATAGCAATACTACCCAAAACATCACTATTAGGAGATTCAAAACGTTGTATGAGCTAAGAGAAAAAATGTCCAAGTACACACCAAAGTCTGTTCAATTATTAGAAGGTAGAAATGACTTCCCTCTTTCTATTCATTTTCAAAGTACATACCAAACCTGTTACAATCGAGCTTTGTGTGGTGCTTGGCCATCTTCCATGCATGTGCCCAATGTTGGACCCAAATTCTCTTTTTGTGTTCATAGTTATATGATTGCCAAGTCTAAAATACATGTTACAAATCTTGGGTTGTTTATCCTTTCACATGCATCCGTTCCTCCCAAACAATCAATGGCAATTATTCCATTTTGTGGTCCTCTATATTGTCGGTGTGATTACTTGAATATTGTCAAATACAAACATATCATTTCCATGTATATTGTGTGCATGAATGGTTACGCTTCTGGAAAATTTAACATGAAAAAATGTTATATATCGACGATCATCCACAAACTCATGGGAACATCACAGGGTTGACAAATTGTTGCAGGGCCTCATTATTTAGTGAAAATTGTTCGTTTGTGGAACACTCCAATGACAAAGAGTTCTTTATGAAAAGGAAGGCATCTAGATTTGTTATTGCGCACAAAATACATAGTTTGTCTCATGGTAGTGAGTTGTTAATATACCATAATTTTCGTAGACCACCAACCGCTCATCAAAAATGCCTTGCATTGTTCTACCTTTAGACGCCCCCTTGGGGCATAAGAAAAACATGATTGAGTAATTGTATTTTTGGATTTTCATTGGAACCAATGTAAATGTATTTCTTAATTCGACGTTTTTTTTATAAAGTAGTTGGTTGCATGTTACAATCATTACATCAAAGATGGGGACTAAACTCTCTATAACATCTACACATGGATTTTTATTTATTTATTTATTGAGTTTGCTTAATATTTTTTATATTTTTAAATATTAATATAAATTGATTTAATTTAATATTCTTTTAACCTTAACAAATTTATTAATTTCTTCACTAACAAAATCAAATACTTACATTTCCTTATGAGAAGATTCATAATTAGGTATGTGGTAGAGAAAGAAATCATAAAGTCATTTAAAACAAATTGTGTATATTAAAATTCATTATTATTAATGATTTCATTTTCATATTTAATAATGATATATATATTTTTTTAAATTCACATTTAAAATTCATTATTATTAATGATTTCGTTTTCATATTTAATAATTATGATTATGATATATTTTTTAAAAATATAACAATTATAAATTTAATTATGAACAATTATTATAACGTTATAAATCAAATAAATGAGAAAATAACATTTCATAAAAGTAATTTTTCTTTGTAAACATGTTTAATCAACATATTGTATTTTGCTAGAAATTAAACAACTTACCTTGAATAAGAATTAAACATTACATGACATTGTTATAGCAAGATTTGCCTCACCCCATGCAATCTTGCACATAGGGCCTTTTTCCATTTCCCTATGCAGACTTGAAGTCCCCTTTTTGCAAATCCCAGAGCTAAAGACAATATTTTTCCACATATACACGCCTTGCCTACTATACAATATGCATATACGCAGGTTACACCACTACATCCAGCGTACATCGGGAAATGTGCCCAAAATTGAAAAATGGTGTCAGTTTTCCATGTCACATCACGAGATCAATGATCCTTGGCCTTCCATATACTGGAAACATTCCTAATCGGCTCTTCAGTTTCACTTGAAGGCTATAAAGGGGCCAAATCTGAGCTATGGAAAAAGAGGAGAAATAATTCAACTTTGAGAGAAAAATTACTCTGGAGAAATTATTCACTTCACATTGAGTTTGCATCCCTTTGTCCTTTAAGTCTGAACACATTGTTCAACCCCCAAGCTCTTCCCTTACCAATTGATAACTTCATTGTCTCTCTTATATGAGCTTGCCTTTGGTGGAGGATTGAAGTGGTGGAGGCCTAGCTTAAAGGAACTTAGTTTGTCGGTTCTGAACCGTGCCGACACAGAGTTCTGTAACTTATTCACTTTTGCATTATATCTTAATAAAAATACTCTTTTCTCGTCCAATTAATATCTCAAAAATATTTGAATTATTATTCCATGGGTGCATTTGTTATGAATGTTGATGGATTACGCTATTGAATGTGCTAACATGATATATTATCACCATATGCTTTTGTTTATTGGTTGTTGAGGACTAGTTGCAGGTATATTGCTTTGAGTCAAGTGCTCAATGATGGACTTCATCGAACGTCTGGATGAGGTAGGCCTCTTATCTTGTCTGGTTAGCATATTTGGTTATATAACATACTTGATATTAGAGTGTATTTCTGCAGTCATTTCCGTTTGTTGTGGTTTACCCCCATCCATAGAGAGATTTTCCTCATAACAGAATTGGCGACCATACTGGGGATTGACTCTTACTTTTCCAGGTTTGGAGTGTTTTTATCCTTAGATTTCTCTTGTTCATATTGAGTTTCTTGTCGTATGATTACTTGACAACCTCTGTTCACTATGGGTCTAAGTCTTTCAACCTTATCCTTAGCCTAATTGTGTTTTGACACATATACGCGGGTTTTTTCTTGACAGTTGTGTACATACACATGTTGTTCTTATGCAAGATGCGTACATACATGCTTTTCCCTTGAAAAATCACATACATCAACCTTTGTTGCTTGTTTTATGGGTTTTGTGGTTGTTGGGTAGGTTTTGATGATTGTTGAGTCTTCTTGGGTCTCTGTAGTGATTGTTAAGTGTCTGTGGAATGACAAAAAACCTGTCTTT
Source organism: Picea engelmannii (assembly GCA_009831015.1). Classification (NCBI taxonomy): domain Eukaryota; kingdom Viridiplantae; phylum Streptophyta; class Pinopsida; order Pinales; family Pinaceae; genus Picea; species Picea engelmannii. Next base: position 70,141 of record ML811188.1, on the reverse strand, counting down.
GGTTGAATTTTTGGGTGGTGCCTTTCTCATCATCTTTTCATTTTGATTGTCCTTGCACCTTGGGCTGGGTGTTTTGGTCCTTGATATCCTACTTGGGCTGTCTCTATACTCTATACACAGTAGAGTCTTCATATATCAAGTTGTTGTTCAGTCCTTGCATTTTCATTTTTCTTATATTGAAAATACAAAAATATTAGGCATTTTACATTGATTGGCATTTTGATCTCTTGAGTATTTGTCATTTATCTTAGTGCATGTAAAGAAAGATTGCATTTTTATTTAGAATTGCATAATTGAATTGAAGATTGCATTTTTAAGAAGCATATCATTTATTGGAAATTGAAGTTAGGACTTTGCATTGTATTCATATTAATTTATTTTGCTTGTTGAGTCATAACATCACTAGTTTCACGACCGCACCTTTTGAGTAAGCAAGGCCATTAAAATTAACGCTATAATTTAAAATTGATTAGTAACAATTTTATTTTTTAGGGTGCACAAACTAGCTTAGGATTTAGTGCCTTGGAATAGTATTTTGTGAGTAAAATTCTCCAAGGCTATTAAATCAACATATGTGTCTGACTAAGGGAGTGGATAAATCCATTGTGTAATCGGTAATATAAAGAGGCTCCACTTACACCGGAGTTAAGCACAAGGTCGTGTGAGGTCGGTTGAAGGGATATCCCCTCGATACCTTCTTAGTGTCAGATATATTTCTGGGGATCTATTCGTATATCGGGATCTTGCTAGTTCCCTTACCTCTGTGAGAGGTGATGCTTTTAAGGTTTTGGGCTTTGCTACCCTGCCCATACGGTGGACCTGACTTACGTCTGTTCTCTTGTGCATTGGTTATACCATGGTTGCTTAGTTGCTTGACTTAGGTACCACATAGGTTACTTGCAGGGGTTATTCTGCAGGCACCCTAGGTCAGATAAGGGTTGGACAACACACAACCTTTATGGAGGATTACCTCTCTGGGGGGGTCTGAATGACTAGTTGTTAAGCTAACAAGGGCCTTTATATTTGATTATGTTTCCTCCAATCTTTAGCAGCGAAGTCTCAAGCCCCTCTTGGGTGAGGCATACCTACTTTAGAGAGGGAGGTCCCTTTCAGCCACTTTACCCTGTTTGTGTGCATATTGGTCGTTTGATTATTTTTGGTGTGCTCTTTGATTATTAGTTGGCCTTAGGATTTGTTTTTTATATATTGAATCTTAAGTCATCGTGGAGCTAGACCAGCTTCCCTGCAGGTCTTGCCACTTATTACAATTACCACCACATTTTGAGTCTTTTCCTTCTAAAAAGTGTAGAATTATTAAATGTGGTACACACACCTCCACTTATCAGACTTGTGATTCTACAAGGATGAGTATTGAACTAAGTCATCAAGATACTGGGAGCCCTTCGACTCCCATACCTACTATAGTTAATGGCACCCCTTTGACTACTGCAACCACAATGGTTGTAGTGCCAGAGGCACCTATTATCATTGTTGCCCATCCTATAGTGAATACTCAACCTATTGCCACGAACCTATTTGGGTCTCTTGGTCACTCACCGGGATATAATGTTCAGTCCATCCTGATGGAATCTAGTCCTTTTTCCTATGGTATGTCGAATTTTACATCCCAGTTTTCAAACTCCATCCTAGTCGTTGGCCCTAATGCTAGCATTGGACTTGGGGGTACAATTCCTCCTTATACTCTGTTCTTGTTTGGTGGCTCTTAGATCCCTCAAACGACTCCTATCATGGGAGCCATTCCTTCTTTTAACCATGGTTCTAATGTTGTTGCTTCTGGGTGGAGTAACCAACATGGCGGACAATCTTCTGCTCAATTTCCATCCTTTACTCTCACCTCCTCAGTGTCGATTTCGACCAACACGTTTGGCATGACAAGTCCACCTTTATCCTCCATATTCACACCCGAAGGAGGTCAATTTCATACCTTGGGAAACCCTCAACCCAGAGCCACTCCGGTCGGGGGAATTTTTTATAACCCTCATCAAAAAATTCCTACTGGAATGGTGCCCAACCAACCCCTTATGAATCAACCTTGAGGAGGTTCTTACAATCCCAGATAGGGCCATGGTGCTTAGCAGAACCCTGGATGGGCTGCAATTTCCCAACCACAATATTTCCAGGGATCTTGGGGCCAGATGCCGCAACTTCGTCTCCTTTTTCTGGCCATGCTCAATTTGCCAAAATTGTCTAAGTTGATGAATGACCTTGTGTGTCATGATCCTACATGGCCCCCCGTTCCCTGCAAGCTTCCTTTGGATATTCAAAATTTCGAAGGCAAGAATGGGGAGGATCCTGGTGATCACGTTACCACCTTTCACTTATGGTGCTCTTCGAATTCCCTTAGTGATGATTCCATTCGGTTAAGATTGTTTCAATGCACCCTCACGGGGGTTTCCATGAAATGGTATATCAAGCTACCTAGGGGGGCACACGGGACCTTTACTCAGATGGTTTTAATCTTCCTTAACCACTTCCAATTGTTGGTTTGTTACGATGCTGGCCTAGAAATTATGTCAAACTTACGCCATGACAAAGCCACTCATATCTCAGATCACATCCAGGAGTGGCGTAAATGGAAGAGGTTGACCAAGACCTGCATACCCCTAGAATTCATGTTAGAGTGGTTCCTTAAGTCTTTACAACCTCCTTTTTCAAAAGATGTTGCGACATCCGGGGTTACATCTGAGGAAGAAGCAATCTTCAAATCCAAATAGTTAGATCTTATATATGCTCAGTCTGGGATGTTATACGAGATTCTTCCGGACGCACCGAGGTAAAATTCTGACCCTAGAAAAAAGCCTGGGCCTCATGCCGATGTCATTGTAGGATCCGCCAATGTGAAATTCGCAGACTCGGTGACAAGCCATTTGAAAGAGTTGTATCTAAAACAGTCTGCAGGAGGGTCAACTTCCTCTATGTCTTCCAATCCCACTCAGTCGTTGGATGTACATTCTGTGTGATCGTCAACCGGTCCAAATGGTAACCAACAACCATGCGGGAATAAGAAGAAAGGGCGTAATAATAATTGTAAGGGTGGGAAGAATAATGATAAACGTAAGGACAATGGTAATAATGAGAGGATGAATAATAATGCTAGTGAGGGAAAGAAAGAAAGGTGTAAGGTGAAATTTCCCTGTAATCTTTGTATAGATGATCATCTTACTCATTTATTACCCAAACTTGCGAAAGTTGTGAGGCTCTTATCTCTACCACCCACCATGCTGACGAATCCTTTCCCACATAACCAACACATGGCCTCGAGCTCCTCAAATGTCGAAAATGTGGCCAGTGGGAGTCAAAACCCATCGGCACAAGACAATGACCATTTGTGCATCAATATGGTAAATTATCACATTAATGTAGCCACCCGATCTCGCGATTACAGTTCTCCACAAATTGTACTTGGTCTAGAATCTCCTCCTCCTCCATAGATGCCCTTGCCGATCGAAAAACCAGAGCCACCACCTCATATTCTGAAAGGAGTAATCAAGCGCTCTATCCATAATCCTAATTCTAGAGCCGCCCAAAATTACTCTATTGTTGAGGACCTGGATCAAACCCCTTGTGTGATGTTGTCCCTGGAGGTACTCCAAATGTGTCCTTCACAGAGGAATGCCTTGCTATCTGTGTTAGGAGCTCTAGATCCCAGTGGCTCAAAAATTATCAAGTTTGACATCACATATGTGAAGCCTCGCTTGCCTTACCATGTGGCATTCCAAATCCACGTGGGTTACTCGAAGTATACCATCAAGTGTGCGGTTGTTTATGAAGGCGCTACAACATGTGTGATGTCTCTGGTCTGTTGGAAAGTTCACGTCTCTCTGAATCTCTCTCAGTCTCTGACCATGTTGACTGCTTTTGATGGTCGTTGCTTCCTCCCTCACGATATTCTTCCTGCCTTTCCGGTTCATTTAGGTGGGAAGATTGTAGAGGTGGATGTCGAGGTGGTTGATGTGCCCCTCAATTATAACTTGTTACTAGGACACAATTGGACTTACGCTACGACTTTCGTCATATCATCTGTCTTCTGCACTCTTTTTTTCCTCACGATGGGAAGATCATGAAGATTGACCAATTATGATTTGCGTATGCTAGCCCCAATGCATCTGTTGGACCGTAGATCCTCGTGGTTGACAATTCTCTGCCGAAAACTAAGAATATTTGTGTCGGAATGTATTCAATCCTTATGGGTACCTTCGACTTCATGGCACCGATTCATCATGTTTACGCCATGTCGAGTAGGCCCGTTTTGTCAGAGAGGTTCGTTCCTTTCCACACTTCCTATTTTAATGATCCTTGGACCCTACCTTCCTCAACTACATCTTGTTAAGTTTAGTCGCATGCTGGAATGTCCATGCCACTATCGACAACAGAGATAGTGCATCAAGTTGTTCCTTACTCTTCCACCGATCCCGATCCTATTACCTCGCAGACGGACGAGGAGGATCCTTTTCTTAAGCTCGTGTGGGCCACTTCGTCGTCTTGCTCACATGAATGCCTCGATGAGACTTTTCCCTTGGATGAAGCTATCATCGAGGCCATGAATTTTTCTGAAAAACATTGGGATGATATACATCATCGCTCTTATTTTCTCCCAGAGCTTATTAGAATCGAACAAGATGACTTTCAATCTACTCCGAGCTAGATAGTCGGTCACGCCGTAGTTCCGCTTGATACACAAGAAATTTATGTCAAAGGAAATATGGCGAGTATCTCTCCTAGTGTCGCAATCGATATCTGTCGTACCCCTGGGAAGATTGAAAATGTACACATCGATGCAGATTGTTTGCCAGAAGAAGTCATGATCTACATTGATCTCTTCAAGGAATTCTAATATGTATTTGCTTGGTCATATGAAGAGATTCTAGGAATCGACCCTCGAATTATTGAACATGAGATTGAAACTTACTCAAATGCTAATCCTATTTGACAACGTCTTAGAGCTGTCAATCCCCGGAAGGCCCCTGCTATTAAGGCAGAGGTAGATAAGTTTCTTAATGCTGGCTTTATCTACCCAGTTCCCTTAATTGAATGGGTATCCAATCTCGTTCCTGTAAATAAGAAGCAAGAAACCATCCGTGTATGCATGGATTTTCATGACCTAAACAAAGTCTGTCCTAAAGACAACTTCTCGACACCTTTCATCGATCAGATTCTCGACGAGTGTGCAGGAAGCAGAGTTTTTTCTTTCAAGGATCGATTTTCAGGTTATAACCAAATTCAAATTAAACTTGAGGATCAACATAAGATGACATTTATTTGTCCTTGGGGTACTTTCGCATACTGGAAGATGCCTTTTGACCTTAAAAACACAGGAGCAACCTTCCAACGTGCTATGACCTTCTCATTCCATGATCTTAAGAATATATTCGAATCTTATCTTGACGATCTTGCTACTCACTCTCGTAAGAGAGTGGTTCACCCTAAGCATATTCGACTAGTTTTTGAAAGATGTCGTCATTATAAAATCCGGTTGAACCCTCATAAATGCATCGTTTGCATTAGGTCTGGACGTCTTCTAGGATTTTTAGTCTATGATACTGGGATCATGGTAGATTCGTTAAAGGTTGAGGCAATACTTCAATTGTCTCCCCCACACACTATTTGACAACTTCAAGGTTTACAGGGGAAAGCTAACTTGTTATGTCGGTTTATAGTAAACTATGCCAATATTACTAAGGGTTTCATGCGTCTTTTGAAGAAGGACACCCCTTTTATCTGGGATGAGCGAGCCCAGGAATCCTTCGATGCTTTGAAGAAATCCTTGGTATCGATGCCTTTGTTGAAGTCTTTGGACTACAGTAGATATTACTTGCTTTATGTCTCCGCGTCCGAAGAGACGATTGGTATGGTTTTGGTTTAGGAGGATGATGAGCTCCACGAGCACATCATCTACTATCTTAGTTGAAACTTAGTTGGTCCTAAGCTCAAATATTCTCACGTCGAAAATCTATCTTTGCTTGTCGTACACGCAGTCCAATGATTATGCCATTATATATTTCTTTGCAAAACTACTGTGGTTGTTGAGTTCAATCCATTTTAATACGTCCTTATCGGGCATATCATAGGGGGGAAATAGAATAAATGGATTGTCATTTTACAAGAATTTGATTTCGATTTCTCTTCTGTGAAATCCAATAAATCACTAGTCTTGGAAGAGCTAATATCTGACTTCCCACGATTGGACGAGGATGTTATTCATGTTGATTCTTTTGCGGATGAACACATTTTCTTTGTCTCAACGTATGAGCCCTGGTATGGATACATTATTCTCTATCTTCAAACTTTGAAGTTCCCTTAGCATCTCTCGCGAGATGACTGATGACGTTTACGATACTAAGATAAGAATTACCTTATCGTCAGTGACACTCTATATCATTGAGGAATAGACAATATCTTGCATCATTTTTTAACTCACGAAGAAGTCGAGTCAGTTCTAAATGATTTCCACAGTGGGGCTTGTGGTGGTCATCTATTTGGGCTTGCGACAACCCAAAAACATTTGTGAGTCATTTATTTATGTCCATCTATCTTTAAAGATTGCATTGAAGTAGTTAAGAAGTGTCACCCTTTCCAGGTGTTCACTCAGAAAAATCACTTGCATCCAGCCCCTCTCCATCCAGTCGTTACCGTTTGTCCCTTCACCAGGTGGGGGGTGGAATTTATGGATTGCAACCCAACTTTGGCTAGGGGGAATCAACACTTTACTAAGTGGGTCGAGGCCATGCCTATAGTTAAATCTGACGGGAATACTACCCCCTTCTTCGTATTCAATCAAATTATCGCCAGGTTTGGAATCCTGAGTGAGATTGTCATTGATCATGGTAGTCACTTTTAGAATGAAATGATGGAAGAACTAGCATCCAAGCTGGGGTTTAAGCATGGTCATTGTTCCACTTACTAACCCTAGGAAAATGGACAAGTAGAGGTCGTAAACAAGTATCTCAAGACCATTTTGCAGAAAACCATCAGCCAAAACAAATCTGACTGGCATATTATGCTATATCTTGCACTTTGGGCATACTGAACCTCGATCAATACTGCCACTAGATTTTCTCCTTTCTAGTTAGTACACAGTGTGGAGTCGATCTTACCTATTAAATGCAAAATCCCTTCTTTTATATTGGCAGTAGCGCTCCTCCCTGGCACTTCCGATCTTGAGTGACCCCTCGTACACCTAGAGATCCTTGATGAGCAATGTCGAGATGCCTCTATGACTATCGAAGAGAATAAAAGACGTTTCAAGGTCTAATAAGATAAGTCTGTTTGTCCTCAATTCTATGCTGAGGGTGACTTGGTCCTTTTATATGATCAAGCCAAAGAACCGTTCGGGGCAGGCACGTTCAAACCCATGTGGCATGGTCCCTATATCATGCAACGTGTCCTAGAAAAAGGAGCCTATGAATTAGAATATTATGAAGGGAACATATTGGCTGAGCCCAGTAATGGGCTCTGTTATCACATAACATTTTCAAGGTTCGTTGACCGCATTCATGAGCGCAAAGAACAACACTCAGAGCGACTCATTCCAGGCCCGAAATAAATGGTCGAAGGCTCGAAATAGATTTGAGACGACAATCTAAAAAGCACTAGAGTTGAGTCGTTGATTAGATAGCCTCATCTTAGATCAAAAGATCGATGATCATGCTCCATTGTAGGGTCGAAAGGCATGCAAGTTTTAAATTTTCAAGGGCGGGCCACAATCGAAACCGTGGTTTTTGGAAAGGGACGTGTGGCGGTTCACAATGAATTACGGGGACAAAAGCGGTTTGCTTTCAGACCACCCTTGGTAGCGCCCGTAATCGTGCAATAGCACCAGGTCATAGCCCGAGGTCAGAAGAATGAAGGGGTGATGAAGAAGGAGCTTAGCACCTACAACTCCTGTATTGGTCACAGGGGAAGATTTGCAGAACCTCGAGGCCTCAGGATTGACTTGAAGAAGTCGTGGGCACCGCTTGGAAACATTCATGGGCGTCAAGCCTCATCCTTATCCCAATGGAGGAAGTTATTGAAGATGGGGTCGGTATTTGAGACCTCGTCTCACCCCATAAATGGAAGGCATTGCAGAGATCAACCATAAAGGTAGATTATCCACCCGAAGCTTCCTCCTGGATAGATTTCCTGTAAAATGCCTAACTGCGCGTGTCTCACATCTGACATAAGGACACCTACACAATCTGACAGAGTGGGTACCGACTGAAAAATTTGAAGGCAGGGGTCCGATCACGCTTCTAGTAGTTGCAACAGTTTTGAGTATATATACTCAATTTTGATATTTTGTAAAGGTTGAATGGTTGATGTAGGCTCCCTGCTATTTTAATATTTTTATGAAGAACACTGGTTCTCTGGTTATGTATTTGTGTTTTGAGACATCTAGGTTAATCTAAGTCAGCTTTCTTGCTCCATCTTATTTTTCTTTGATACTGAGAGAATTCATGAATGACTAATTCACATGGATTGTTATGACTGTATTATGATGAATATTAAATTATAGTGTTGTTATAATTTCTTTCAGTTTCTTTGAGATTTGAATTCAAGAGGATCTTACATTTAAGTTTTTCCTCCTTAGGCAGTTGGAAGACCTAATGTCCACAACAGACCTCTACACTCTCCTCACCAAAGTATTCCCTCTACTCACCCCTACTCCAACTTACTAACTGAAGTTGATTCTAGACCTCACCTGCATGTGCATACCAGTCCAGTTTTCAGAGTTAAAATGATATCATCTTGAGTCTGCACCCATTTGACCATTTTAAAACCAACCCGTGACATAAAAATCTGATGGGTATTGGGATTAACCTCTTTGTAATCGGAGGGTGACTTCTAGTGCTAACATTTCTGGCACCGTTTCTGGGGAACGAATTGAAGACATTTCCCTGGGTAGAACGACAACGAGCTTCTTATTTTTAAGGTGCATCAGATATCAGAACCATTGAAGATTGTATTTTCACCTGGAGACTCCACTGAGGTGACTCCACTATTTCAGTGTGGCTGCCTTTGGCTACAACTACAACCCTCTGGGAGAACACAACGATCAGATCTGGTCTTTGATGGTGAACAAAGACGAGACACACTCAGACTATGTATCATTCACCTAGTGACTCCGTGGTTGAAGAATTGATTGGCGACTCCATTGGTTCGAGATGGAAGCCATTTTGGCTTGAATGTTTGCTCCTTTCAATTTCTCTGTTGTTCCTGGTTTTCCAAATGTTGTTCCTACTTTCGATGAGTGGCTTGATTTTTTGCCCATATTTAAAGAACATAAAGACGACAGCCCTGCCCAACATCTTCGTGAGTTTCATGAACTCATGAATCAGTGGGAGATACACCGTGATGATGTATTAATGAAGATGTTCGTGTTCTCATTGGACGAGGATGCCCATAAGTGGTATCGATCCTTGCCCTTTACTAGCATCTCCTCCCTGGAACAGTTTCATGCAGATTTTAATAAGCACTATCAAAGGTATTATTCCTCTGAGTTAATTTGTCATAACTGTTGTAAATAATATAAAGACTGTGTTCAAGGTATGACTGTTTCAAATAAAAGTTGTTAGAATGAAAGTTGTGAGGATTAAACCTATGAATGTTGTGAGGAGGGAGGTTGTGAGGAGGAAGGATATTCCCTGGCTAAGTTGGCGTGGCTGGTGAGGTCACTTTTTGCGAGGATGGATAAATTGAAGGAAGATTGTGTTCACTGCTCTTTTGAAGAAAGCACAGACGATATTCTAGCCCTTGAAGTAGATATCCTTGATATCCCTGTTGATGATGATGGTGTTGGTGATTTCATAGCTGAAGCACCATTATATTCTTCCCCTGATGAACCTGTCATATCAAAATTAAAAGAGAAGATTGTTGTGGAAGAAGATTCTTCTCTTTTCCTTCAAGAGATTTCCCACTATGTGTTTTCTCCTTGGATTGAAATGAAGGATCATGGGATTGCCCCTATTTTGCAAGATGTGGTAGTTCTGCACTCACCCAACTTTGATGAGTATTCATATGAAGAGCAGTAGAGCCCTACATCACATTTTGATAGCTTGGGGAGAAGCCAGCCCGTGTGTGGAAACTATGAATCAGTTTATGAGCTAGATATGCAGGATTTCCAAGAGCATACAACAGATTCTTATCCTCTATTCACTAAAGAAAACTATTATGAGGAAATCATCCATCCTATACCTACAGAAGACACTGAGCAATAGATTGAAGAGCGGATATTTCCCACGATTCTTTTTTATGACGATTATGAATCTGACCCTCGGGAGAGCCATGAAGAAGAAAAGGAGCAGCAGAAGGGGAATCATATCTCCTTTCCATATCTTACTAGTGAGAGGCCATCCCCTAATATCATTTGGTCTGCACCGGCCTTTCACCCACCTGCACTTTCCAGAGACATTCAACCTGGTGTGAACAACTGCAAGACAAATCAGGCTACCTGTTGCAATTTTTCTGGAGTTTTCGGCTTGTCCTATGAGCCCATGGAGGAATACATGGATTTATATTTCCTTCATGTTTTTAATCCGCCCATATTTATCCTGACCTCAACATTAGGAGGAAATCTAAAGGATGTAACCATTCCATTGTCACGATTGCATTATCGGTTATCAATCGCTGACAGAGTAAATGGTCTTCCAGTTAGGAAGCCACTTGAATGGATATGGTGGAATTTTTCTTTCACCTATCACTTTGTAAAGATCAGTTAGTATAGGATTGAACATAAATAATATCCTTCTGGAGCATGTGTGTTTGTTTTCCTTTTATAAGTAGAATAGTGTACATGTCGGCCTTCAAAGAAATGTTTTGAGCTTGACTCCATAACCCAACAACTAAGGCACTGGAACTACTTGTTCTTGACAGCTTGCAAGAAGCATGCAATCCCCTGTGGAGCCAAATGTTATCACATAAAGTTTTCAAGGGCCATCGGCCACAGTCATGAGAGAAAAGAACAACACTAAGAGTGACTCATTCTAGGCCTAAAATCAATGGTGGAAGACTCGAAATAGATCTGAGTCGTGAATCTAAAAAGCGCTAGAGCTGAGCCGTTGATCAGAGAGCCTCATCTCAGATCACAAGTTCAATGGTCACGCTCCATTGCGGGGTCTAAAGGTGCGCACATTTTAAATTTTCAAGGCCGGGTCACAATCGAAACTGTGGTTTTTGGAAAGGGACGCTTGGAGATTCACAATGAATTGTAGGGACAAAAGCAGTTTGCTTTCAGACCACCCTTAGTAGCGCCCGCAACCGTGCAATAGTTCCAAGTCATATCTCGAGGTCACAAGCATGAAGGGGTGATGAAGAAGGATCTCAGCACCTACAACGCCCGTATTGGTCACATGGGAAGATTTGCAGGACTTCGAGGCGTCAGGATTGACTTGAAGAAGTCGTGACTACTGCCTGGAAACATTCATGGGCATTAGGCCTCATCCTAATCCCAATGGAGGAAGTTATTGAAGCTGGGGTAAGCAATTGAGACCTCGTCTCACCCCATAAATGGAAGGCATTGTAGAGATCAGCCATAAAGGCAGACTATCCACCCGAAGCTTCCTCCTGGATAGATTTCCTGTAAAACGCCTAATTGCGCCTGTCTCACGTCTGACATAAGGAGGCCTACATAGTTTTACAGAGTGGGCACCGACTGGAAACTTTGAAGGCAAGGGTCCAATCATGCTTCTGGTAGTTGCAGCAGTTTTGAGTATATATACATAGTTTCTATATTTTGTAAAGGTCGAATGGTTGAGCTAGGATCCCTGCTATTGTAATATTTTTATGAATAACATTGGTTCTCTGGTTATGTATTTGTTTTTTGAGACATATAGGTTAATTTAAGTCATCTTTCTTGCTCCATATTATTTTCCTCTGATACTGAGAGAGTTCATGAATTACTGCTTCACATGGATTGTTATAATTGTATTATGATGAATATTACATTATAGTGTTGTTATAATTTCTTTCAGTTTCTTTGAGATTTGAATTCAAGAGGATCTTGCGTTTAAGTTTTTCCTCCTTAGGCCGCTGGAAGACCTGATGTCCACATCATACCTCTACACTCTCCTCACCAAAGTCTTCCCTCTAATCTCCCTTACTCCAACTTACTGACTGAAGTTGATTCCAGACCTCACCTGCATGTGCATACCAGTCCAGTTTTCTGAGTTAAAACGATATCATCTTGAATCTGCGCCCATTTGACCACTTTAAAACCAACTTGTGACATAAAACTCTGATGGGTACTGGGCTTAACCTATTTGTAATCGGAGAGTGACTTCTAGTATTATCAGGTTCTACTTGAAAATATATTACACTTGAGCACCAAGCTTGGGCATAACTCTTTGTATACTAATGCAATTTAGTGTATATATATTTTCCCTTTATTTTTGTCTTCAACTTGGTTATCAAGTTTTCCCTTGGTTGGAAGATGTCAATGGAGTCTTTGATCTACCTAGGATTCACAGATGGAGCCAGTTGTCATACACGGAACTTGGCTTCCGTCACTTGGGTGGTTTACTCACTCGAGGGTCTACTAGTGTCTTTAGGTGGCATATTCCTAGTGCCATCCATGAATAATGTGGCCGAATATAGTGTCGTTATAGAAATTTTGCGCAATGACATTTCAAATAGTATTCTCTCTTTAGAGGTTCGCCTAGATTCCCAATTAGTAGTATGTCAGTTGAACGACAGTTACCATGTAAGCGACCCTATGTTACTCTGACGATTCCTACAGCTACGCCTTTTAGAATGACATTTTGATTTTATTACTTATCATCACATACCTAGGAGTTTTATTATGTATTTGATGCTTATGTTAATTTATTTTATATTGGCATTTGTCACATAACTAAAGAAAAGAAAACATTCTCATCAATGTACACATTGTAACATAAGCAAAGCCGAAGAACCATGTTTTATATATATTTCAAAAAATATGATGTTTATAGTACAAAATTGGGGCCAACACCCTCAATACATATATACATCCAATAATACAAAATACATGAAATCTACGACTGTGGCGTCAGATGTGTGTCATGATAAAAAAACTACGAAATTTGTGAGACACCAAAAGAGTCGCACCCAAGCTCTGGGCATGCCAACCACCTGCCGCTGCATAGCCTCCGACAAATCCTCTACCTGAACTATCAGAATCCTTTGTGTCAAACAAGACAGGTTTCCCTACATGTTTTGAAGGACTCTCTTCGCTTCTCCTCCCGCTACCTCATCTCCCTGGTGCCTTCGAAGATGTCATGGAATCTCCTCCGGTTGTCGTAGACCTATGTCTGCGTCACATACATGTCTAGTTAGTAATTAAACATCATCCAAAAATATTTTTGTTTTCCTATACAAAAATACAAAAAAATATATATATATTTAAAAAGTTTTACATACCTATGTCCCTATAGGCGGTCCCTAGTGGCAATGGCATGTCAGGGTCCCCTCTGAAGTCGATCCCTGCATAGGGATAGTCATCCAGAGCAATGACATGTTGTCTCCACCAATAAAAGAAATCATCGTTCTAGTGTGTGGGCACCCTACTTCCCCCTGTCATCTCATCACATCGGTCCACCGTGCCATGGCTAGAACGTAAGGTCCTCGAGGAATGATCTCAACTCTAGGTCCCAAACCGGGAACCTGCTCGAAGAAAAAGATACACAAGATGGAACCAAACCCGAAGTTCCTCTTATCACCCTGTTTGCATTCTGTTAACTAGCTCTTCATGTTAGCAAGTAGCGAGGTGCACCAATCGTACACCGTGGGTCTCAAACACTCTATGGAGTAGAACATAAGTGGCCTCGATGCCTAGTGCAACAAAGCTAATCCTGTGATCTGGGTCAAAATGAGGAAAACAATCATGAGGCTTAGATTGTTTATCGCTTGGATGGGGAGTTGACTCCTAACCTTCTTGGTCCCTGCAACACAGTGAGCGTCTATGTATTCTTCTATCTTCATACCGCTCCTATCTCCCTAGGATTTGAGTTTCACCACCTCACCCCGACGCGATAACCCCGTCAAGAAATAAATATACTTGAGTTCAATCCTTAATGGTTGCCCATCAAGTTTGAAGCTCTCACTTTCTGGTTCCCAGTAATCCACAAGAAACTGTAGCAACCTCACTTGGGCCCTCATCCCTTTGAGTGCCCAAAAATTATACAACTCACATATTTTCAAGTCCATTTGGGCCTCCAGATCTCTTTCCATGGCAACATCTACCTCCCCATGTTCCCTTTCCCTCCACTCTAGCACCATCCTGCAAACGAAACATCACTTTTTGAGTTATCAACCATAAAAAACATTATTTACGGACATATATGCGGGCTGCAACATTCACAATCGCGTATAGGGATGAGTATAAGCTGGTTGTATTTTAGACAACTGCGTATAATCACACGTATACACGAACCGATGAATGGTAGCCCACGTACACCTCAACTTTTAATTTGTGCCCTAGATAACTTCAAAATTCAAACCTAAATACAAAATGTAATCCACTAGAAAGAAAGAGGAGGGGAAGAGGAATTACTTGGTCCAGACGGTCGTTGATTCCCTCACTCATCGCTCCCACAATCACCAGTTGAAGATCGGAGGTAATTTGGTCCAAAATCCACTATTTGGGTAAAAAAGTCAAATGACATAATAAAATTTAGTTTTTATTACCATTTATAGCAATTTTTACGCACTTTTCATAGTTTCAGATAGTATTTTCGCAAATGGACTAATACAATAGTGGATTGAGATGGTTTTGGTAGTTTTTGCTAGGGATGCTTGCGGTTTTTAGCGTTATGTTGACCGTTTGTAACTGCGGACAAGTATTTTCGCTACCCAGCATATAGGATAGTTATCCATTCTAGCATACACACTTGCATTGTCCTATAACTGTCACTCATATGCCTTAGGTACAAACCCATTTTTTAGCGACCCAGAAATTTCTATCTGCTACTAGAAGCATCATTATCAAATGGTAGAGACTTATCAAACATGGGTACCCTAGTTAGATCCTCTGCTTCATTTGGTGCCCATGCATAGATTTTTTCCATAGGACCGAGAGTCACTTATAGCTAATACGTGAATTTATGTTGAACCTCATTTATAACTCATAAACATGCTGACCTATACCTATAGGACTCCCAAGCTAGTTTGATTTAAGCTCTTTTCTGACTTGTTTTAAAAAAGAGAAAATATTTCCGAGTGAACTTGTCTCTTTTACACTCGTAAGTTGGATTTGAAAGGACATCTATTTGGAACAAGTTTTATCCCTTTTTCCAGACCAAATAGACTGAGATTATGAAAAAGGAAATTTTTTGGTGTTAAGTTGTGATTGCATCTCATGCCCTTGCTTGCAGTATTGAGCCTATTGTCGATTCTCACTTTGCATTATAAATCATTTGCCTCTATAGTTTTTTATATCCTTTGGAACTTGACACCCTATACCCAAGAGGGAACATTCCCCCAAGTGTCCATCTCCCGCATGCACCTCCTTGCATTGAGCATAGGTATGTTCCACTGCTGGAACTAGTTTTGCTTACTTGCGACACTCATTTCCTCCTCTGTATCATAACATTCAATTGACTCTGAAAAAATAAAAAAATATAGGCGGGAAGGGAGTATTATCTTATATTGGTAGCAGTCGTGACGACTTTGAATAGAGAAAAAAATTTGTGAGTCCACTTGTCATCACAATTTTGGGTTTAGCATGACCTTAGGAAGTTGAGCTCATTACAAAGAGTTTACTCCCCTGATCGGTTACTTTTCCGGTCCCTATGGAGATTTTGATTGATGCCTCCTGCATCTCATGGTTTCATCATTGATTCTATGCTACCAGAGTCTTCCATATGTCTCGTGATCTTGTTCAAAGGATGCCTATCAACCTGTGTTGACCATTCCTCAGAACTCTTGACTTTGCATGTCAGCCATACCCTCAGTTTGTCTCAGAATCACATGAAGTTGTATTTCTATTGCGCACCCTTGTCCTACTTTCCTCATTGGTAGATAACCTTGAACTCAAAATTCGACATTTCATCATTGGTCGTTGACTAGGTTGTTTCCCTTGTGTTCGACGATAAGAAATCTATTCACACATTGGGATTCATGCAGTGTATCAGATGCCATTAGCCTTATTGGTGGTTTCCTATCCTTTGTCAACAATTTTCCTCCTTGGCTGCTATTAAGAGGGTCTTTTTTGTGTACCGCTAACACATGACACGCGTGAAAGACACACAGGGTCGTTGGTTCATGAACACGTTCTTCATTTGAATTCCCCCAAATCATCAAGCTCTTTCTTTGTACCTCGAGTTGAATGATGAGAGATTCCTTAATGATCTCCTTCAATCGAATTCATCTCATCTATTCTGGAGACGAGACTTAGAGTCCTATGAGTACCTAGAGGCTTGCAGTCATTAGTGGCAGGTTTTCTAGCCATCAATAGTTGGGAATACATCAATGTCTCTTGATCGATGGATTCTTCAAGTGTTTGACCCCGACTCCTTTATTCACACTTGTAAGAATGTACTCAGTTCCTTGATACCTACTTTCATCATCGATAGGTTTTCTTGCGTTTGTTAATGATATACCTCAATGACTGATAATCAAACGAAGTCTCATTGTGGTCGACCTCAAGTCCTTTATTCACACAATGTGGAATTGCACCTTTGGCAGATTGTGTAGAATGCTTGAAGACATCAGTTTGTAGCTGCAACTTTCCTGAGTTGTTTCTACCTTTTCATTGGACCAATACCTGTGTGACTTCAACGATCATGGGAGATCAGATTGTAATCCATTGTATACAAATATCTTCAGATTTATTTTGAGATTGGTTTTACTGGTCCTTTTTCGTGACTATGAAATCCTTTGGCATGTAACCACATTTGTATTTGCCTATTCATGGCCATGGATAGTTCTTTTGTATATTTTCACATGGATCTGTAGTGTAATTCAAATTGGCATCCATATATGCAAATTCAGTACAGATTGTAATGAGCAACTATTTCTTCTAGTTGGGTCCTCATTACTCCACTTCTGGGTTTTTATAATGTATTTTTGCCATCGCAAATACTCCTCTGACCTCACACATTCGAGGGCATCTGTTATAGCAAGATTTGCCTCACCCCATGGAATCTTGCACAGAGGGATTTTTTCCATTTCCCTATGTAGACTTGAAGTCCCCTTTTTGAAAATCCCAGAGCTAAAGACAATATTTTTCCAAATATATGCGCCCTGCCTACTATACAACATGCATATACGTAGGTTGCACCACTACATCCCGCGTACATTGGTAAATGTACCCAAAATTGAAAAATGATGCCAGGTTTCCATGTCACGTCACGAGATCAATGATCCTTGGCCTTCCATATACTAGAAATGTTCTGACTCGGCCCTTTGGTTCCACTTGAAGGCTATAAATGGGCCAAATATGAGCTATGCAAAAAGAGGAGAAATAATTCACCTTTGAGAGAAAAGTTACTTTGGAGAAATTATTCACTTCACATTGAGTCTGCATCCCTTTGTCCTTTAAGTCTGACCACATTTTTCATCCCCCAAGCTCTTCCCTTACAGATTGAGAACTTCATTTTCTCTCTTATATGAGCTTGCCTTTGGTGGAGGCCCAACTAGAAGGAACTTGGTTTCTCGATTCCGAACTGTGATGACACAGAAGTCTGTAACTTATTCACTTTTTTTTATTATATCTTAATAGAAATACTATTTTCTCATCCAATTAATATCTCACAAATATTTGAATTATTATTCCATGGGCTTATTTTTTATGAATGTTGATGGATTATGCTAATGGATGTGCTAACATCATTTATTGTCACCATATGCTTGTGTTGCTTGGTTTTTGAGGACTAGTTTCATGCATTTTCTTTGAGTCAAGTGTTCAACGGTGGACTTCATCGAACGTCTGGATAACGTAGGCCTCTTATCTTGTCTTGTTAGTGTATTTTCTTATATAGCATACTTGAGATTAGAGTTGATTTCTGCAGTCATTTTCGTCTGTTGTGGTTTATCCCTAGCCATAGAGAGATTTTCCTCGTAACAAACATTAATAGTTACAAGTTTTTTCAATTGCTATCCAAAGTAAATGATTTCATAAAACTAAAGTTAAACATTATATGGCAACTCTAAATTCTAATGAGTGATACATCTTAAATTTAATTTGAAAACAAAGAAATCATTAGCGTACTTATAACACATTTTATAAATCAAACAACAACAACATCAACATGATTTGAAAAAACACAATATATATGTACATTATACTATTTATATCACACCAATGCCATTGAAAGCGCATCGGTGTGGTTGTTATGTAAAAGTGCATCGAGAAACAAGTTAATTGACAAAGTACGTATGCAAACTTCCACAATTAAAGTTTTGCGAAGGTTATTCTTTGCAGAAGAAATCACTCTTCCATGCCTCTCATAATTTTGCACATGGACTCAATCCTCTGCCGATTCCTCAATGCTCTTCCTCGCACTCCTCCTTCGCGGGTCGTCAACTTTCTCCAAGATACCGTTCTCATCATTCCTGTAGCCATAATATGAATTGGTGTCAATTCTATTTTAAATCATATACCAACACCTCCTCTTCTTCGCCTCGAGGGGCTTATCGAATATCTCTTTGAGGATGGGGAGGAATTTCATAGCCCTAAAATATCTATAACTGGGGCCCTTATCGGTGGCACCATGCACATCAACTTTGGTCCCTTCCAAGTCCATCATCTTGGCCCCTACTTTGGCATAATTAGGACTACCAAGCTCTACGATCGTAGCTTCCTAGTTCCCCTTTTCCCTATTCAACAAGAAATAACCTTGGTGGATTTATTAATTATAACACTGTGTCAACCTCAATAATGACCTAAGGTCCATATTGTATATTTAATATAAGTTAAGAAAAACATTTGGAAAAACAACCGATGATCGATAAGCTTTGTCAGCATGCCTTATCGCTAAATATTAAGCATTGCCTTGGCCTTGGAATGCTCCTCCATAAAATCCTCACCCATGTACTTAATAAGAAGGTTTTTTTTCTTCTTCTTCAGAACCATGCACTCAATCACATTGTCATCTCGAAGGGGCACATGGGAAAAAAAACTTTCGCTTTATCTATTGTTGGTTTCGCTTGTACCACTCTCCCATTTATTCTGCCACATCGTCATCTTCCTTGAATAGGAGTGACTTAATGACAATGAACTCCTCATTATTAATGTTTAACTTGGCCTCCCTCTAAATAGACTCGATCCTTTGTCACTCCCACTCTGGATCATTGTTGAGTACATTTTTATGCTTCCTTTTTACTCTATAAACTACACTTTTGCCTCTATAACCATCTATTTTGCCTCCATTTCATTCCATGTTTTCTATAAAACAGATTATGCAAGGTATATTTATCATTCTTTAGCTTAAGAATTGAGTTTTCTAATTTTTGGCATTAAAATTGAAAATTTATCAGAAATTACAGGATTTGACTAAATCCCGTAATTTCTCCTAGGTTCGTGTACTTGCAGGACACCTGGGTGAAATATGAGACTTGGGTCATGATCCTTGATGTACAAGGATGGATGATGAGCTATCAGCTTCGAGATCTGAGCCTTCCAGGTGTCTGGTCAATGTTGGTCAAACAGGGCCACTTCAATAGAAAATACTCTGTTTTAGCCTTAAATCATGGACAGTTTTATATTTTCGTGGGATTTGGTCATATAATATGGATCTGAAAGGGGCATTCGACCTTCCTAGAATATATTATAGATCTGATCATGATCTTTAGGATATTTATTAGCATTATTAGTTTTAAAACTCTTGTATAAATACTCTAAAGCATAGACTAGTATGACAACCTTGAATGTGAATGAAGAAACTTTGGAATTTGCAATCTTGAGATCACTTCTACGTTTTGTTCTTGATAATGTCTATGATATGATGATTTGAATGCTGCTGGATCTCTTTCTTAGCTGAGACAACTCAAGTGTACAAGTGAAGCATTGAAGGGCCCCCTTTGCCAAACTAGTACACTCTTCCTTTATGTTATTTTCAAGTAATCTTTGATACATGTTTTAGATTAGATCTTGTTGTAGATGAGTTTATTCTTTGTTGTAGTTATATGAATTCCATATTTAAGTATAATGCTTAATGTTTCTAAGCCTTACTCATGTTGTGAATGATTTCTTGAATAAGAATTCAATGTGTAGTTTGCTTTCAAGCATTAGGATAATCATGAATGCTTTTTGAGTTATTTACGCTTTCAGTAATTTTGATTTAAATTGATGATAGTTTCTAATGAATGAAAGAAGACAATGAATGCATCTCTTTAATGAGAGTTTTGTCCTTCTAGCATTGATAAGCCTTAGAACTAGTTCGAACATCTCTTGAATGCTTACTGTTGATACTCTTTAGGAAAACAATTGTTGATTACTGTTATGAGATCTATGAATAGGACTTCTGAACAGAAGCTTAGAATCTCTTCCATATTCAGCCCTTAGAATAGGTTTTGGTCTATTTCCAATAAATAATAAAAGTTATCTCTAAATCCATATATTTTGGATGTGCCTCTAAGTCTTACAAACACTGGATTGAAAATCATTTGCACTCTAATTTACATCAGTAGATTGGAGCCTAACAATCACATCTCCTCCTTCATGGGCTGATCGAATTTCTCCAAGATAGTGTTCTTGTCATCCCTATCAACATAATTATTGGCATCAATTTGTCTTTAAATCGCATATCTAGACCTCCTCTTTTTCGCCTCAGAGGGATTATCAAATAAATATCTGAAGCCAAGGAGGAATTTCCCAGTCACACTTGTACAATTGATTTTTGGAAGATGGCATGCTACAATCTTCCAACAACCAATTGTACAAATGGGGCTATGAAATTCTCCCCAATGTCAAAGAGATATTCAATAATTCCCCTGAGGAAAAGAAGAGAAGGTATATGTATGCGATTATAAGTAAATTGATGCTAGTTATTATGGCGATAGGGATGATGAGAACATCATCTTGGAGAAATTCGAGCGACCTGCGGAGGAGGATATGTGGGCCAAAGAGTCGAGGGAGTCGTAGAGGATCGAGTCTATATAGAGGGAGGCCAAGTTGATGATCAATAATAGGGAGTTCATTGCCATTAAGTTGGTCCTATTCGAGGAATATGAGGATATGGTGGAAGAAATGGGAGAGAAAGACAAGGGAAACCAGAAGAAGAGAGAGAGAGATTTTGTTTCCCATGTGCCCCTTATGGATAATAAAACGATCTTACACATGGTTATGGAGAAGAATAAACATGATCTTCTTAGTAAGTACACGGGTGAGGATCTCATGGAGGATAAGGATGAGGCTAAGGCGATTCTTAATATTTAGCAATAAGGAATGTTGACAAAGCTTATGGATCATCGGTTGTTTTTCCAAATGTGCTTCTTAACTTCTATTAAATATACAATAAGGATCTTATGTCATTCTTGAGGTTGACACAATGTTATAACTAAGACATCCACCAAGTTCCTATCTTGTTGAACAGGGCAAAGGGGCTACAAAAATCCACCGACAAAGGCCCTAGTTACAGATACTTTGGGGCTACAAAATTCCTCCCCATCCTCAAAGAGATATTTGATAAGCCCCCTTGAGGCAAAGAAGAAGAGGTGTCGGTATGCAATTTATAAGAAAATTGACGCCAATTCATATTATGGCTACAAGAATGATGGGGACAATATCTTGGAGAAATTTGAGTGGCATGTGGAGGAGGAGATGATAGGAAGAGCACTTATAAAGTGGTAGAGGATCGAGTCCATGCGCTAAATTATGAGAGGCACAAAAGAGTGACCTCTTTTTTTTCCTCTGCAAAGCAAAACCTCCACAAAATTTAATTGGGGAGGTTTGCATATGTAGTTTGTGAATTAAATTATTTTTCTTCTTGTTCCTATTGTTATTGCACGTCATCGTCGTATCTTATTCACATAAAATTATTCTTAGGCACATATATAGAGATAAAAAAAATTTAAAATATAAAAAACAAACACATATAACTAATTTATATTTATCATAAACTAAAATTAGTTTTTGTTTGCAAATAAAAAGTGAAACAATAACATGTGCTATTAATAACGTCATGTGCACTGCTACTGGTGTTCCATATTAGACATAAGGTACTGAACAATGGAGTGTTAAATTTAACGCACTGGTGCTTCATTGATAATCAAGAAATGATATCTATAACAATGTGTTGTGATATATAGTGTACCATTTAAGGGTTGTCATACAAAACGACCCACGATGCCATTTCACATATGAACTATGTAACTCAAGGAGGTTGGTTCTATGGAATACATTGTTGTAGTTAAAAAAAGTGGTGCACTTTGTTATATGAAAATCATCGATACTCTACGTTCCTTGGAGCACTGGTAACGTGCATGTTTTAAAAGACACACCGCAATGATATTTTTTAAATATTTATCTAGTGCAACTCAGTTAACCGAACCGATGTGTTTCGCTGAATTTAATGCACTGATGTTGCATTTTAGCTTTGTATGCATTGTTACCCGTGCATTTTTATTATAATGCACTGATAACGGGGCATCCCATAAAATGGACCGATATGGTAAATTATTATGTATTTTGCTTGTTGTCTTGTAGTACACAACACCTATGCGTTGTATTTTTTTGATGTACTTCCCAACAATTTCTTTTTATCAAAAACATGGTGGTGCATTCGATTAATAGAGCACATTGTTTCGTTTATCTCAATTGGCACACTGCCTAACATCTTAGTGATGCTTACCATAAGATGCACTGGGCTGATAATTTGTGAAAAAATGGCCCGGTGCCATGCTCTTTACAACACTAGTGCGTTGTTTGGACCTAGGGGCATCGATAGGTTAAATTTTTCTATTGCAACTTAAGTGGTGTCATGTGGTAATATAAACACACCAATGCTATCATGTTATTGGAGCACTAATGTTTTGTTTAATGATGTGTTATGTTGTCAAGAACATCGTTAACGTGCCATCCATAGAGACACCCTACTATTCCATGTCGCTAAATTTTTTTCTCGTTGGATTATTTTAACAACATTGGTGCATTTGGTTAACAAAAATGCACGGCCACCCCAATTTTTATGGAATGTAAACTCAGTGGTGTACTTTCGCTAACCGAACAAACTGGTGCGATATAGTTTTCAGAGCACCGACATGATGTTTAGCGGTGCATCGTCTAGTATAGTGCACCGATGTTGTTGTTGGCACTATGGACATTGTTCCATTTTATAGATTTATTGAAAATCAAGCGGTGTGATGTGTTACTATGAATGCCCTGGTGCTACTGTGTTATTGAAGCACTGTTGTTTTTTTTAGCAATTCTTTGTGAAGCATAGAGCACCGGATACAGGGTGTCAAAGGAAACACCCCACTATGCCAAATCGGTTAATGTCTATTTAGATGCGATTTTGTTAATAAAACCGATGCATTTGTTTAAAATGGTTGCACCAATGCGTTGAATTTTATGAGTCATAAATTGATCGGTGTGCTTGGTTAAATAGAACGCACCAATGATTCTGTGTTCGAAAAGCACGGGCATGTTGTTTACCGGGCATTGTCTTTTATAATGCACCGAGTGTGGGGAATTTAAAATTACGCACGAGTTAAGTATGATGAAATTATATGCACTTGGTGCTTACTATAAAGTTAGCATAGGACCCACCATACTAGGGTGAGCTGAATCGAAACGACGCACCGCATGCAGTTGGAAAATAATTGAAAAAGGTCTGAAGTTTCAAGACAAATTCAAATTTTAATCGGATGAAAATGAAAATGGGAAGGTAATAAAAAAATTACATGGACTCCTATGTCTCAAGGAGGCATGGTTCCACTGTTGAAAGGAAATGAAAATTCATGGTAATTTCCAAAAACTGGAAATGTGTGGAATCTATTGGTGGAACTATCCAACTCGTCGTGGAATACCAGAAATAGGGCATCCTTAAAAAGAGAGTGAGCAATGGTGCTTGCTTGGCAGATTGGAAGCATGGCATGAGATGCCACAATGAATATTGGTCTGGTAATTTTTTTTTATTTGCCCTATCATGGTGCATCAGAGGACAATTATACATACCAATTCATAAGATTCAATGGCACCGGTGCATTTTGATCGGTGCTTGTTATTTTTGTTATAACTTATGATGCCATGTTTGAACATCTTTTCATCAGTGCATTATGTTTTAGTTGTGAAATGCTCTATATGTATCATGGAGGCACATGAAAAAAATGTCCACAAAAACCTCTGGTCGCTTGCCTCTACTAACAACCTTCGCTATGAACAGTGATGGTGCATTTGAACATTTAAGCACCGATGCAATATGTTTTGGGTGCACATTGGTGTGTATGTACCTTAAAGGTGCACCGATAAAAAAACCTATGCAAAAAATTCTAGTCACTCGCCTTTTCTAACAATCTCCTCCATAAACAATGAAGGGATAAATTTTCGGGGAGGTTCTGTAAAAAAAATCCACTAGAAGGTGTTCTCCTTGTAGTAAATTTCATGCATGAGCCTTTGAGAGGCAGCTATCTTTGAGTTTCCATTTCCTTGGAATTGTTTCTTACTACGCCTTTCTTTTCCTTTTTCTTTCTTTCTTTCATTTGTTAAGTCCTTTTTTCTTTAGATATTCATAGACAAGAATGGGACTAGGAGAATTGGCCTCACTGTGAGGTGGCATAGCTCAATCTTCATTATTTTTGTATTTTAACTTTTTATTTTCTCTTCACCTCTATCTTGTTTAGCTTTAACTCATGTTTTCTTTAGCTATACCTTTCTATACGAAACATAATAAATCAGACATGAAGGGATGGTTTATTTTTTATGAACGAGATGGATGTGAAAGGTAAAAGGTGTAAAAATGTTATGCATGGTTCGGATATGGATATGCTACACCAACTTGATCACTAACAATATGAATTGACTCAAGACTCCTCATATATTTAAAATATAATCATGTCCCCCATGGTAAGATGAGGAAAAAGATAAAATTATTAAGGATATGGAGTTGTTATTAGATAACACTTCAATGTTTACAATCTTTGTGACTAGATTAGAAGTTACAACAACATTTATAAATGTTAAACCAATGCATTGATAGAAGAGCACAACATATGAAGTATTTCATCTTAAACCAAAGTACCATAATCATGCATACAATGCATATTTCATCTGAGGCGTGAGGGAGGAGACTTTATATACCATGGTCGAGCTAGCACATTCACATATATGAAGGAGAAATCAACATAGCTATCTGAGGCTAGAAAATATGAGTAAGAGAGCTCGTGCAATCAACAACACAACACCTCTTGTGAGGGTGCATCTAGAAAAAGTTACCCTTGGGGGGGAAACAAAAGGGAGAAGACACTAACAAGTCGCATGTGGGATATGTAAGTAATAAGATATGGATTAGAGGGATAAACTCCCCTCCCACTCACCATTTTGTTTGATCATCCTCAATCTTGTGTATGGATACATGACTTTTTTTTATAGTGCAAAGGAAGTGCACACATATGGAATGGTTGAGACTTTGAGAGGCCATCAATGTTATGATAAAAATAATTTCCTAATTATGTTTCCTAAAGACTTTAATGAAAAGGGTAGCAGTGTGAGGCTCAATATGGAGAGGATAGCTCATGAATATGGGATTTTTCTATGGGTGAGGGAGTTCAGAAAATTTAAGAGAAGAATTTTTCCATGGAGGGAAACTCTAATTTATACACTACACACAAAACAGGTTGTGGATCTTCACAAAAGAAATTGATTTCATTTTCCCTACCAAGACACAATAATGAGAACAATATAAAGTTTTCTCGATTGATAGGTAAGTCACATAAGTTTTTGCATAATATTATTTCAAAGGAAAACTTTGCATGAAAGCTCAAGGGATCCTTCCCCACATTATGGATGGAATCCCTAGTAAACCTATTGTCATAGACCAATGCCCCTAATTTAGGAGGGTTCGAATTGAGCACTTGTTGTTACAAAACTATCCAAATTAATACCCAACAACATTAATGAGTGTTGTTATTTTACTTATGCAGCTACCAGATATTGTTCTTCTTTATTATTACAATCATCTAACACATTAGCTGCATATATAATATCACTAAAAGAGATACAATCACAGAGACAAGAGATACACAAAGATTATCCTAGGAAACCATCTAGGGGGATAAAACCCAACAAAGTTCCTCAATATAGATTATCCAACCAAGAACAATGCTTCTCTCTCGAGAGAGAACTAACAAAGAAAAATATCCTCATGTAATCCTTCACTAGGAAGAGTAGCGCACCACTTAACCAAGAAATACTAAGAGATAGACCAAAAACCATTCTATGATGTCACCCCCAGTTGCAACAATTACTCCTCCAAGAGTTGCACACTTTTATTTCTTGTTGCAAAGCTCCTTGAGTGAGTGAGAAAGTGAGGTGCTATCCCTCCTTATAAATACTATTATGGCCTCCCTAAATTAGGGTCTGGGCTGACCTCTCTATTTACGCAATTAAATTAAATTTAATTGTTAAGGCACAATAGGGTCGATTTTTACAAAGGCACAATAGGGTTGTATTAATAAATATAATACATTCTTTAGGGTTTGTATTGGTCAAATACAATAGGGATATCTTCAGAAGCTACTCAATATTCAACACTCCCTCTTAGCAAGGAAGGTATTATTCTTGTCACGATCATCAACACTGCTTCTACGCTTCTGCATACTTGGTCATTGTCTTGTTGTTAATCACATATCTATATATCATAGGAAGTTCTGCACTTTCATAAGAATAACGTACCAGCTTGCATTCGGGTTACCAACCTGCGCTGGGGTAGCGTACCATCCTGAGTTGGGGTAGAATACCATCCTGCGTTGGGGTTACCAACCTACGCTAGGGTAGTTTACCAGCCTACGTTGGGGTAGTGTACCATCCTACGTTGGGGTTACCAACCTGTGTTGGGGTAGCGTACCAACCTGCATTGGGGTTACCAACCTGCGCTAGGGTAGCATACCAACCTATGCTAGGGTAGCATACCAGTGTGCATTGGGGTTACCAACTTGCACTGGGATAGCATACCAGTCTGCATTGGGGTTACCAACATACGTTGAGGTAGCATACCAGCCTGCGTTGGGGTTACCAACCTACGTTGGGGTAGTGTACCATCCTGCATTGGGGTTACCAACCTACTTTGGGATAATGTACTATCCTATGTTGGGGTTACCAACCTGCGCTAGGGTAGCTCATCACTTCCCTCTACTGGGGATCACATCACCTCCCACTATTAAGGAACACATCATTTCCCACTTCTGGGGAACACATCACTTCCCGCTACTAGGGAACACATCACTTCTCGCAACTGGGGAACACATCACTTCTTGCTATTGGGGAACACATCACTTCCCGCTTATGGGGAAGACTTTCTGGATCACTCCAAGATTGTCTCTGGAATACTCGAACATGGGATTGGTCAACACATATGCTACCGGTTTGTTAGTGGCAATATACTGGAGTCTTACTACTCCCTTCTGTACCATATCTCGGACATAGTGGTATTTTATCTTGACATACTTGGACTTGTCATGACACACTGGGTTCACTGACAAATTTATGCAACTCTTTCATAAAAGATACAAGTTTCCTCCAACTTGAGATAAAACAATTATGCAATCAACTTCTCAAGCCACATTGCTTCACCACAAGATGACCATGTTGCTACATACTATACCTCTGTGGAACTGAGTGCCATATAGGTATTATTCTCATTGATTCACGAGATCACAACTGATCCCATACTAAAGCAACATCCAGATGTACTTTTTTGGTCCGTGACACTGCCTTCCTAATCTAAATCTATGTAACACTGCAATCTTATCTCATGATTTGAGATATATCTGAGTCCATAATCAATTGTACCTTTTAGGTACCTCATCACATGTTTTTCCATAATCAGGTGAATATGTATTCACTGCAAAACATATATTTGTCCTCATGTTCTTTAAATATATCAATGAACCAAATTTTCACATCACATTGTATCAAACTGGTACACTTGCTCAGTTGCAACTCAATCTGCACAATCATGTGCTAGCTCTATGTGCTTTCTACAAAGCAATATTTTTCTCACTACCTAAGAGTATGTCCTCTACTCTCTCTACAATTGTTCCTTGTGGAACCGAGACTCTGCACCTACAATTACTAATTTTGAAGCTGAGAATGACTGCTCCATTCTCATTGTAGTTGTTGAAAATATGATAGTAGCTCCTCTATTCTATCAAAACAACAACTTCATATGAAACTGAGAGTGGATCAATAACTGACAAAGAGGGTAGCTTATCATGTTTCTCTGGAGGTAACTCAATCTTATCTTGTAGTCATGTCTTCATGGCCCGACTCATGTACTGCACCAACTGGAGTTGGAGGTAACTCAATCTCAAATACGGGGATTGTCATACCCGCTCTGTCTAAATATCATAATGTTTCGGCTTCTTTTAATGAATCATGTTTGTTATATATATACTTCTTTTGATTACCGGAGCAAGTTTCTCATCATATTCTTGTCCCTCTTGTTGGGAGAATCCTCTGGACACAAATCAAGATTTGTGCATATTTATAATGTTATCTTCTAGATCAATCTTGTAAGTCACCACTGAATTTCCTTTTGGTCTCAAGGAAAAATCCATATCCCAGTCCTTCTGACTGGCTTCCTCCTCTGTCACTGAAACAAGGGAATCTTCGCATAACATTTCATATCTCCTAGAAGTCTCTGAAGCTACGATTTGGTCTTCTTAACTCATGGAATTTGTTTTTCAATCATGAAAGACGTCGTTTTTCCCATTTGATCCTTCCTGAGATCAGTCTCACTCTAAGTCTCCATGATCCCTCTGAAGCTTGACTCCCTCTGATTCCATATAATCTTTAGATCCATTTGCTTCCTTTGTGTGTCTTGATTTCTTATGAAGTCTCCTATAAGTGGTCCTGGGGAGGCTGCTCCTCCCTTTGAACTCTAGCTCCTTATGATATAATACTTTGTGGGGCCACCCGCCTCACCTCTCATGGATCCATCTTATCCTTGTGATGTGGCTCATCAATGCCATATATATTTGCATCGTGCAAAGTGACACAGAACCACATTGGTCTCTTCCTGGTTACTGCAATGATTTCGGGTAGGCCCTTTTGGTTCTATTGACTCTTCTTCTTCTTTGGTACATGGATGTATACGATCATATATACAACTTGGATAGTTTTCTCCATGTCTCATCTTGTATGTTTCCTCCTACAACCATACTATAACTCCCTCAGGGTTATCACTTGTGACCTACCCAAAATAAGAACAATAAGGGAGAGACACTAGATAAGCATAATACTCTTTATAATAATAATAAAAACAATAGCGAGAGAAATCGTCACAATAGCTACTTCATAGATATCACTTGTGACATGCCTGAGACAAGAGCCAAAATTAAGAAATACAATAATAAGAAATGAGAGCAACACTCTTCTAGTGTTGTGATCAATCATTCATCCATGGTAACGTAGAAACAAAACAAGAAGTTTCTCCTGGAGGAGATGTTAGTTATATCTAGTAAATAATAAGCATTTATCTCAATATTTCTCACAAGCTATCAAGTATTCAGTAACAAAACTTTTAAAATATTGCTATCACAACTATAGTGTTTACAAATTATCAAACTTGATATGTGCAAATTTTAATCTTATCAATTTAATCAATCAAACCTGGAACCCGAAGTCTTGTCCTCAAGAATGAGTGTGTTGTTTTTTTCTTCTGAGTCTCCTTCACCAAGATGACACATATTCTCTTCAACATGTCCTTTGTATTAAGATAATATGTTTCCTTGACAGAAATCTGAGTTAGAGAATAAACTCTATAATCTCAACCTTAATCAATCTAATACTTTGACTTTAATTTTGACCAATGATTAGTATGATAGTTATAAATTCAACATATCAAAATATAACCTATATGTTCATAAGATCACAATCATGCCATAACAAATAGAGGCATATCAAATGAATCAAACATGGGGTCCATTGTTCCTATGAATGTGTTGGATTTGAGATCCTTCTAGATCTACGATTGTTGTTTAGACAAAAGATCCTTTCTCCTACAAATACCCTTTAGAATAATGATACAATTTAAACATATGTAGTTACATACCTCTGACAGTATCGACAGATAGTGGCACCATCCGACAATAATGATAAGCAATAACAAGCCTTTAAAACTTCAAAGGTGCTACAACTTGTAATCTAAAGTTAGTTGGAGATTTTCCAGGGTTAGGTGAATAGGACAATAAAAATCATTCCCAACACTTCACAAAAAATTCCACTTCAACTGGTATTGCAACTGGTGCAGGCACTACAATTGGTGCTGCAACTGGTAAGAAGGAATTGACACGAAAGAACTGGCACTACAACTGCAACTGCAATTGCAACTTAGGGTTTTATGAGGAAACCCTAATTTCTCAAACTTCAAATTTTTTGAATTCTGATCCAGGGACTAGATGCACCCTCCTAGGGTGAATTCCTAGTGTGGTTACTTTCTCCAATGTCCTCGTCAAACAGAGAAAACATCACACTTAGGGTTTATATAGAAGCCTTAATTCTGCAACAACTACAACACTGAAAATTGAATTTTGAAGAGGGTGCGCTGAGGCTAGACACTTCTTATAAACTGTGAGTTGTTTTCTTTTAGGATTTCTCTGATACCATGTTGTTATTTTACCAACTACCAATTATTGTTCTTATTTATTATTACAATCATCTAGCACATTAGTTGCATATATAAGATCATTGAAAGAGATACAATCATAGAGACAAGAGAGACACAAAGATTATCCTAGGAAACCATCTAGGGGGATAAAACCCAACAAACTTCCTCAATATAGATTAGACAACCAAGAACAATACTCCTCTCTCAAGAGATAACTAACAAAGCAAAAGATCCTCCTCTACTCCTTCACTAAGAAGAGTAGTGCACCACTTAACCAAGAGATACCAAGAGATAGACCAAAAACCCTTCTATGATGTCACCCCCAGTTGCAACAATTACTCCTCCAAGACTTGTGCACTTTTCTTTCTTGTTGAAAATCTCATTGAGTGAGTGAGAAAGTGAGGTTCTATCCCTCCTTATAAATAGTATTTTGGCCTCCCTGTTACACATCAAAATGCCACACTTAATTACCTCACCCTAAGTGTCGTAAAAGTGTCATATGCACCTTGCTAAGTGTCATAAAAGTGTCATATGCATACACCTTGACACCATTAAAGAACATTTGTCCCAATCCATAATCAATGAGGAGGAAAAATACATCATATGAATGTCAAAATACTATGTGCACATGAATTATTTATTAATATTCATAAAAAGGAAATTGATTTAGTGTGATAATTCACCTCACATTTAGATTCCTAATCTAAAGGAGAGGTTGAGAATATCATGGATGGTTGAGATATTTTCTCAAACCAAAATCCTAATTTGGTGGATCTTGAGAGATATTTCCTCCTTAAAATCCTTGAGAGATATTTTCTCCCTAAAATCCTTGAGAGATATTTTCTCCCTAAAAATCTTAGAGATCCCATTTTAGTGGATCTAGTGAGTGATCTTCCCCATGGTGGTTAAGCCTCCAAATCCTACATAATGAGGTATTTCCATGGTGAAGGGAGGTAGCTTAGAGATATCAGACTTATGATCATTAGATTCTTGCAAGGGTTGGATGAGGAGAGCTTGGAGGAGTTGCAACTGGCATCATTCGTGGTCTGTAAGTTTTCTTTGTTATCATTTAATATACTTGGCCTATTTCCTTCAACTATGTGGTTTCATGTGCTTGTCTATGTTTAATTTAATTTGCATAGATGAATTTGCTTTGCCTAATCCATTAGAGTAGAACGAAGTCACTTGTTTCTTGTTGTTCATTGTAGGTATTGATTTACGCCAGGAATTGGATCAAGCTTGTAGATAGGAGCAGCTAGGACAAACATTGTAAACAAATTACATCCTAATTTACCTTCTCCTCTCTTTTTCGATCATAAAAATGAGTTTATAGGAATGGTAGTGTCCAAATGATTGTTTATGTCTTAGTATAGGGGTCAATAATCCAAGGGAAAGTTCACCTATCTATAGCGGAATATTTCTGTAACTGAAATTGGCGACTCCACTGGGGAAGGACATTGACTTGTGTTTCCTTAGATCGTATGAGATTTTTCCAACCTTTAGATCTTATTTGTTGTTTTTTTATGATCTACTTCCCTTTCTCTCTTCTTCATTGAAGATTTCATTGGAAAAAATTTCCGAGTTTTTAGCCTTTTTTATGAGTTTTTGGGAAGGACAATGCTCCTCTACTGTGTACACTAGAGTGTTGATATAGGATCAACGCTCCCATTTAGTGTATACTAGAGCACTTTAGCACTATTTCCCTTTGGAAAAAAGAGATTTGATCTCCTTTTCTAGGTTTTGTTTCCCTTTTCTGCTCATTTTTTTTCAGTCTGATCCTATGGGGATTTTTGCTCTGAGACGTTTGGATACTATTGACTTTGTTTTGCTAAGAGTTGGGAATTTATCATTCATTTATGTTTATCCTTAGAGTTTTCAAATTTTCTCTTAGTTGTGGTCCCCTTGGGTTAACAAGATCCCTTTGTTCTTTTTTCCTTTTGATTTTATTTGATCTTCATCTCGTAAATCTTTCATATTGCTTGATTGTTTAGGATTGTTCATCAACTAATGTTTGCAAAGGTTGCTTGGTATTGAGCCTTATTGTCTTCATTTGAAACATCTCACTTTTCTGGATTATTAGGACTCTTTTGACAACCTAGCTTGATTTTTGTTTCTTGTTGCTCATCGTTTGAGTATTTTCGTGAGTGTTTGTCTTCTTTCTCTTTTGCATCATTGAGTTCTTGATTGAACAGGTTATCTCCTACTTGTTTTCTTTCAATTCTCATCACTTTGAGTGCGCTTTGTTTCATTGCTTTTTTTCCTCATAATTCTTTGTCTTAAACTTATATCTCTTTCATCTGAAAGTTAAGAAGCAAAAAGTTTGCATATCTCCTTGTATAGTTAATCAAACAAAGAAAATTTGCATTCATTAGGAAGTTTGATTTGGTTTATGTTTGGAAAAAGAGATATTTTTGCATGTGCATTTCGGTTTTTGGAGACATTTGCTTGGTATTTTGGCATCATATTGATCCTATAAATTGAAATTTGCATTGTTTTGAGTGCTTTCTTGTGATTAAGAAGAATAGAACTCTACTCCTTCCCATAAGTAGAATTCATCGAAATAAAGAACTACATATCATTCTTTTGCATTCTATTGGAGTCGAGTCTCTTACACATCATCGGTTTCATCTCCATGAACACTTTGAGTTAAAATCCATTAAAACCTACCACGTGCTAACAAAACCAACTCGAATATTTTTTGTTCTTAGCACACCAACAAAAGCTTAGGATTAGGGTCTTTGGACTAGGGAAGTGAGTAAATTTTCCAAGACTACTAAATAGACTATAGAACACTAAAGAGCGTATAAATCCAACTTTCGTATAAGCATAGCCCGGAACCCCCTCTCACACAGGGGATAAAAACAAGGTCATGTGTGGGAGAGCAACGAAGATTACCCCTCTAAATCTTAACCAATCGTAGTGGACAGATCGTATATTGGGGGTTATTCTTGAGAAACCACTGGTTTCGTTTGGTCTCGGTGCTTCGTGAACTCCAAATCCATTCAGGGTCCTCTAGATTCCTATCGGCCCACTTGTCTTCAGTTCTCTTTAAGAGCTTCATACATTTATATCCTACCTATACATTCGGTCTCGACTATCGATTGTACCCCCTGGAGGCTGACTGCGAGTTGGTAATTTTAGTGGCCTTTCCTAGGTACCTACAGAGGTGACTGTGGGGGGATTCCCAAAGTACCTTTGGTAGATGTCATATCACACTCTTAATACCCTTGGAGGGTGATCCTGTGAAAGAGAGGGTTGCTTGCACCGATAAGGGTTGTTATGTGGAGGTCAGGGTAACTGCTTCTCACTTCTTTGTTGGCGGCTTGATATCCCATCTTCAAAATATCCTTAAATTTGTTGTTGCTTGGTTGATTTATTTTAGTTTTCATAGGAGTGTGTTTCTTTCTCTTTCATAGTTGGACTTAGGATCATATTTATCATAGTATACAAGGTATGGAACCTACCACTCAGTAACCTCAATACAATATTTCTTACGAAGCAGTGATCACAGATCACACTTCTGAAACCGGGAGCGTTGCTCCTGGAAGTGGACAACACGTTGAAGAAGCGGTCACAACCTTCGAAGAAAGCCTTGAATATTAATAGAATCCACTTTTTAATGATATGCTCAGCCTACCACTCATTGATCCACCATCTACGATATATCATGATGCCTTTTCTTCTTACTATTTACCACCTGATTCCACCATTACACCATCTTTTGGCATGAACCCACGGATTTTTGATTTTCTTGAAGGAATTGGAAATTCATCTTTTTCCACAACTCCCATAGTTTCTATTGTTGGTGCTTATTATTTACCAAAAATATCGATGGCCCAGGTAACCCTGACTCAACCACTTGCGCATTCATCTCATATTGCACATGAGTCAAGTAATATTCCTGCTTCATTTTTTTCACAGATGCACACGCCAAGTGCTTTACTTGGTCATCCCATCGGTCAAATGGATAGCAGACAAGTCGTTCACACAACCACAGTTACACAATCTACTCAACCTCCATATCACACATTACAAATTAGTACTCCCTACATTAGAGGTCAATCTTCAATGGGAGGCCAACCTTCAGCTGGGGGGAAACCTTCAGTTGTAGAGTAAATTTTTATTAGAGGGAAACCTACATGATTGCAACAATAAAAAGCACGGGACCTCACCCTAAGTGTTGCAAGTGTCATATGCACCTTGCTAAGTGTCATATGTACCTTTCTAAGTGTCGTAAATGTGTCATATGCATACACCTTGACACCATGAAATAGCATTTGTCACAATTCCTAGTCAATGAGGAGGAAAAATATATCATATGATGGTCAACATATTATGTGCACGTGAGTTATTTATTAATATTCATAAAAAGGAAATTAATTTAGTGTGAGAATCCACCTCACATTTAGTTTCCTAATCTCAAGGAGAGGTTGAGAATCTCATGGATGGTTGAGATATTTTCTCAAACCAAAATCCTAATTTGGTGGATCTTGAGAGATATTTCCTCCTTAAAATCCTTGCAAGATATTTTCTCCCTAAAATCTTTGAGAGATATTTTTTCCCTAAAAATATTAGAGATCCCATTTTAGTGGATCTAGTGAGTGGTGTTCTCCATGGTGGTTAAGCCTCCAAATCCTATATAATGATGGCTTTCCATGGTGAAGGGAGGTAGGCTGGTAGCTTGGAGATATCATACTTGTGATCGTGGGATTGTTGCAAGGGTTGGACAAGGAGAGCTTGGAGGAGTTTCAACTAACATCATTTGTGGTTTGTAAGTTTTCTTTGTTCTCATTTAATATACTTGGCATATTTCCTTCAAGTATGTGGTTTCATGTGCTTGTCTATGTTTAATTTACTTTGCATAGATGAATTTTATTTTCCTAATCCATTAGAGTAGAAGGAATTCTCTTGTTTGTTGTTGTTCATTGCAGGTATTATTTGCGCCAAGAATTGGATCAATCTTGTGGATAGGAGCATCTAGGAAACACGTCGTAGACAAAGTACATCCTACTTTACCTTCTCCTCTCTTTTTCGATAAGAAAAATGAGTTTATAGGAATGGTAGTGTCCAAATGATTGTTTTTGTCTTGGTATAGGGGTCAATAATCCAAGGGAAAGTTCACTTGTCCACATGGGAATATTTCCGTAACACTCCCTAAATTAGGGTTTGGGCCGACCTCTCTATTTACCCAATTAAATTACATTTAATTGTCAAGGCACAATAGGGTCGACTTTTACAAAGTCACAATAGGGTCGTCTTAATAAATATAATATAATAACATTCTTTAGGGTTTGTCTTGGTCAAATACGATAAGGATATCTTTCGAATCTACTCAATATTCAACAGTGACAACTAGTTGAACTAACCCCTTGGACTATTTTTGCATAGTTTTTAGCAAAGATTTATTATAATTAAAAAATATAGATGTTGATTTTTTATTTTTTATTTTCTTCGTAATTCACTTACATAATGAAGCACCAATGTGTTTATATATACCTTGTATAATCAAAAGCACTAATACACTATATATTTGTTGAACACCAATGTACTATATATCCTTCCAATATATATCCATCCATTGTTAGGTTGTATGCTTCCTTCCTTGAGAAGTTGTTGAATCTATGCTTCGATTTAGTTTCTTTCATTGGAGAGAGGTGATACAATGGAGCGTTACAAAGAGAGGACCTAGGGATAAGATCAATGGAGTGTTGGATGGAGTAGACAGTAGGAAGTTTGTGAGGTTCCGCAAATACCTCTGTATAGGAATCTTAGAATGGTTGCATCACTGGAGGCATGCACTGAGAAGCATTGTCTTCCTTCACGAGGGGAATCGCATAAGAGGTCATAGACTTGATTGTGGTGACTTGTTTGACATCGATGTTGTCAGAAAAGAGATGTGGGGATGATGAAGAGGGGGTGGAGAAATCTATTTGAACTTTGTAATAATCGACCCTATTGTGCCTTGAAATTTGTTATAATGAGGTAAGATGCCTAACATAAATTTGAAATTAAGTAAATATTTTGCATATGGGACCTAAATCTAAAGGGTGTGTGATAAGGGACACTCATATCACCACTCTTATCCAATTGCCCCTAAATATGGTAGGAACTATGTCAAAAGTTAGATTTCCACATTAATGTTGGGAACTTTGCTCATAGAAATTTACCTAGGGATTTTGGCCCATTTGTAGACAACCTCGATGATCGGATTTTCAAAAAAGTGAACATAAAAGGTAGAAATTTTATTCTTCAAAACAACCACCCTCATTGAAAATGGGATTATTTGAGTACCCCATATACAACATCGAAGTTCAAGCTACAACTTGGTGAAAATATCAATGTAATATTGTACCATCTACCCACGAAATTCTCTGAGATCTACCTAGTGCACCAATAGTTTTTCATGATACCTGGGTGGTAAAAACACGCCTTGAGCTCTTGAAATATCTCATTCCACTCTAAGTTGGGTCCAATGGTTTATAGGGTCTAGCCATTGAGTTCCACAATGATAGTGGAAGTTGAGGAGTTTGTGGTCCACCAATAAGTGATAACATGGTTTGTCACATGCATTCGTGTGAGTTTTAGCGTGTTGGCTTCTATCATATCTCGTTTTCTAGAGAAAAAGGACTACATACTCCGGATCCAAGAATCCATACGATCATCATCCATCATTCCATTGAATTTATATCGATGTATCTTGGTATCCAGTAGAAAATGACATGGTGTTGGAGTAGGTGTGGAACGCAACAGGTTGATGAATCATCATACATTTTTTTGAAAATAGCATGTGTTGTGACATGCCCAATAGATGTTTATACTTATGTTCCCCCACATTATCTAGAGACAAATATTGTTGTTGTTCCATTTGGACTGATAGATTTGAGTGTTGGCATTGTCATGTTCAGCGAAAAAAAGAGGTCCAACAAAGGTTTCATGGAACCCTAGCATGTTGGCATGTGACTGCTAAGTGTAGTAACGTTTCTCTGAAAAATACCTAGTGAATTTCACTAGGGCTTGTCCATGCTAGTTTACTTGGTCGTCCCATCGGTCGAATGGCCATCAGTCAATTCTTCACACAAACATGGTTACACAAGCCACTCAACCACCATCTCACACATCACAAATTAGTACTCCTTACATTGGAGGTCAATCTTCAATGGGAGGCCAAGCTTCAGTTGGGGGAAAACCTTCAGTTGCAGGGTAACTTTTTACTGGAGGGAAACCTACATGGTTGCAACATAAAAAAATCATTGGGGAAAACCACTCATGCAAGTCCTTCTATCCCTAATACCATTGAATTGTATCATGTACATCCATATCTAGGAGTTGTTAATCCTTTATGGACTCAACCCAATCCGACGAGCATTATTCCGCAAGGAAATATTCCCTATCA
This sequence comes from Picea engelmannii, assembly GCA_009831015.1. NCBI lineage: Eukaryota > Viridiplantae > Streptophyta > Pinopsida > Pinales > Pinaceae > Picea > Picea engelmannii. The sequence continues at coordinate 32,008 of ML811188.1, read as the reverse complement.
ATCTGTTAACCCCATGATTCTGATGCAATATTAGTCCCTCAATCACAATATATGGGAAGCCCATCCGGCCAACCACATCACATCGGGGGACCAATCGGTCAATCGTAGTACGTAGGAGGTCCATCTATTCAATCACAGTACACGGGTGGACAAACATGACAACCACCTTACATAGGTGGACAACCCAGACAACCACCTTATATGGGAGGACCATCTAGTTTTTTCATCTCGCCATAACCTGGATATGGTCCTACTAATGTTCCCATGAAATATGGTTATCACCAGTATCAACAACCTAACCAAAAACTAACGTTCTTGGCTACGTTAGATCTATCAGATATGTCATGTTTAACAAACGATCCCATCCTTCATGCCCCATTTTGGCCCACCATCCCTTCCAAATTACCATCCGAAATTTCAAAATTCCACAGAAAACCTGGGGAAGATCCTAACAATCATGTTATGAATTTCCACTTATTGTTTTCTTCCAACTCTTTGATGGAATATTCCATTCGTCTTAGAATTTTTCAGAGAACACTTACATGTGCGCCAACAAAATGGTACATTGAACTTTCGCGTAACTCTTTTTTCAACTTTAATTTTCTTTCCATGGCTTTCGTGACGCATTTTCAGTTGCCTATACGATACGAGACCAGCATAGAACTTTTGACCTCTCTCCAACAATCCTCTTCCACCCAAATCTATGATCATATTCATGAGTGGAGACGATATAGACAATTGATTAAAGCTCCAATTCTGGACCAACTCCTCGTAGATTGGTTTACAAAGTTACTCTTGCCTCCCATCGCCTATGATGTTGCTATGGGAAACACAGTTACTGAGGAGCAGGCTATCAATAATGAATAGTATTTGGACTTGGTTTAATCCTAGTCAGACACACTTTACGATCTGATCCCTAATGTTCCTCGTTCGTCGAATGATCCATCAAGACCTGCTCTGGAATCTAGTTTTGTTCCAAACACCACAACTAATTCTTCTCCTAATCAAAGCTCCAAGGTGAATGAGGTCCAATCTAGTTCATCTCAGCAACCATGAGGTAAGAAGAAACACAAGGGAAAATCCAAGAAACCTTCTAATGAGCTGGATAATCTTAAGTCTATTGATACTCAATCTACAAGGTTCCTAAATCTCCTCGTATGATTTGTGAGGAAGACCACTACATGAAACATTGCCCTCAACATGAAGTTGTCGCTAAATATTTGAAGGGTACCTCCCAATCGGTTCAACAACAATGTTATGATCGAAAATGATCAAAATATCAAAAAATAACAGAAGTACACACCATGTACAAAATTTCAACGTGGAGCACAACTCCAATGTAGATAAGTTACACAATAACTCCAAATAACCAAATACCTTTGATACTTCACAATTCCCCTCTCAATAATGAATACATGATCTCTTATATATAGATATTCACACTTGCACATGAGGCCCCTGTATCACTAGGCCAATCCTATTGCATATGTATTTACACATTACATGTACATTTAGGCCCATATATACCCCCCCTTGGGGTCATATCATATACATTTAGCCATATATATTCCCCCCTTGGGTCATAACATAGTACCCTCCTTAAAAATGCTTTGTCCTCAAAGCTTTGCATTTAAAGGCTTCACATGTGATGAAACCAAGTAATATGATTTTCTTATGTTCCTTCTTTCTTCAGTGCATTGTTGATGATCTATCCATCCAAAATAAATTATTTTCGTTCTTAATCATTGGTGTCTAGTTGTTGAATAATTTTCTTTCCTTAGATTCCATGTATTTTTGTTGAAGCTTCTCTAATTTGTATTCATTGTTGGTGTTTGATAATATCTTGCTGAAGAGTAGTTTGGTGATCCCTTTCTCCATGAATATTGACAAGTATTCCATATTCTTCCTTCATAATGTTGATATCGTCCTTCTTTTCTTCCTTGAAATGTTTCTTGGTAATGAGGGTGTCGATAAGGTTTCACATTTGATGGTCTTTCTTCACTCTGCACATGCATTTCATATATCTTCTTTTCAACGACAATGGAATCCTCAATCATCTTTGCTTGGTCTTTGATTACTCTAGCCTTCGAGATAATACCATCATATTTGGCATGTACATCATCTAGACGGAGTTCAACTTCTTCAAGTATCTTTTGTTGACCTTCTTGAATCTTGTATTCTTTCTCCTTTTGAAGCTGCAATGTGATCCCATCTAACAAATTCTGACATCCTTCTTCAATTCTGGCTTGCATTCTTGACTTTACCTCATCTGTATTTAAAGATTCCTCAACCTTCTTGCAAATTTCCTCTTGCAGTATTTTGGTAGATTCTTCATCCAATATTCTTCTTTCTTATTTATTTTGACAATTCTTATTTTCTTCTTTCAATCTCTTAACCTCATCCAATAATTTTTTATTATGTCTTCATAATCTACATATCTCTTGATCTTTCTATTCAAATCTTCTCTTGATTCATCTTTTTCCCACTTGCCTTTTCTAGTCTTTTCTTGATTTAGGTTCTTAACCTCCTTAATGAGTGATTCATTAAGGGATATTATCTTAGATATCTCCTCACCCTTCTTCTTAATCTCTTCCTTTGCTTCTTTTAATTCATCTTGAATTATATACATTTCCTCCATTTTTGCATCCCTAATCCATTTATCTTAGAAGAGTTTTTCAAATTCTTCCCATGTGCAATTCCATATAGTATTTTGATCAACCCTCATCCACCACTTCCAAGCTTCATCAAAAAAATAATCTATTGTTTTCCTAGGAGTCATATTATATTATTTTACCGACCTCAACCATTCCATAGGATTGATTTCATCTTCATCTTCATCTCCTGTAAATTTAGGTATTTCCATTGATTCTCAATTGAAGTCTAACCCAAATCCTTGACTTCCAACCTCTGTATATTAAGGATAAATGTCTCAAATAGTTATAATATTTATTCCAATATTCTATTCTATGTGTTATCTTTCCAATCGATTTTAAATCAGCTCAATCAGACATTCCAGTCAAAAGTTATGATAGTTTTAAGTGAACATACCTTTGAAACCCTGATTTGGACTCTATCCTCCTGGCCGACCTTACTTATGATGTATCTCTGCAATTTCGGCCCTTGTCAGTCTGAAATTGTGACTTGTAGTACTTTGAAATTTATTCTCTGCAATGTCATAGGTCTGACCAAAATTGGATGTGCCAAGTGGAAGTTATGATAACTTCCCCACACCTTGCTAATTTTTGGAATTTCCGGTAGAGATAACTTGTACAACATTCCCCATGCACAATAATTGATATAAAATTATGAAAATTGTACTATAAATACTATGGCTTGTGTTGTATTCAATTCAACTCGTCTCACTCAATTCAGATTCTCTAGGAAGAAGTTATGGTTGTTTTACCCGGAACACCTGTTTGAGACTAGTCAGATACCCTATCTTACACAGGGTGTATCTACAAAATTAGGATGACCCATAAGCTAAAATTTTTACACAGATACCTTGATAATTTCTATGAATATCCTCTGGATTTCAGGGTCTGAAACATTACAGAAAAAAGTTTATAGAAAAAATTATGAGATGATTAAATTCATGATGATTCCAAAACCCTATCTTACAAAGGCTATATCTTCAAAATTATAAGGCCTCAGGAGATGAAATTTGAACCCCACATACCTTGATCCATATACTAAATATCCTCTAAGGGGTTCCTTCTGAAACATCATATAAAAAAAAATTATAGAGAAAATTCCAAGGTGTCTCAGATGTAGTAGTGAAACCCCAAGACCTTGATGATACCAAATGTTATGATCCAAAATGATCAAAATATCAAAAAATAAAAGAAGTACACACAATTTACAAAATTTCAACGTGGATAAAAACTCCAATGTAGATAAGTTAAACAATAAATCCTTAAATAATAGGGGAATCCCCTCCAAATAACCAAATACCTTTCATACTTCACAATTCCCCTCTCAATAATGAATACATGATCTCTTATATATAACTATTCACACTTGCACATGAGGCCCCTTTATCACTAGGTCGACCCTATTACATGTACATTTAGGCCCATATATTGGGGTCATATCATATACATTTAGCCATATATATTCCCCCCTTGGGTCATAACAAACAACATTTGGTTGCACAAAACCTTGTCCCTCTGCAAGGAGGCGACCCGGGTCATTCCCACCATAGGGATGCTTCTAGGAGCATCTCTAAGGTTTACATGTTTAGGAATGTTAATGTCACAACTTGTGAAAATACCTATGACACTCCTCCAGGTGATCAGACTAAAGGAAAGGTTGTCGACCAACTTTCTAATTATACTCCTCCTCCATCTTCCAATCCTCTTCAGGTAGAGAAGCCGATTTTTTACGCCGCATTGCGCCCACCTAAGAGTGTAATTCAAAAAGTGACATTTAATCCAAATTCCTGCACTGCCCAAAACTACAACACAATTGAAGATTTGGTGCAAGTGCCTTGCGCTATGTCAACCCTCGAAGTTCTACAACACTGTTCAAGTCAACGTAGAACCCTCATGTCAGCCATTGGAGCCATGGATCCCGAGGAGTCGAACCTGATTATGTTTAACCTGGATTATTTTAAGGAGAAATTCTCCCACCAATTGGCATTCCAAATTCAAGTTTTGGTTGGTGGAAAGAACATCCATCATATTGTTTTGGAAGAGGGAGCCTCGACTTCCGTCATGTCTTTGCCTTGTTGGAGAGCGCTTGGTTCTCCTACACTTACCCTGTCCCCTACCACCCTAAAAGCGTTTGATGGACATGGCTTCCAACCTCACAGACTCTTGCAATAATTTGTTGTGACTTTAAAGGGTAAGATTGTTTCAGTTTATATCGAAGTAGTCGACGTGCCCCTAGATTATAATTTGTTACTTGGTCATAGTTGGTTTTATGCGATGATTGTCATCACATCTTCGGTGTTTCGTATCTTAAGATTTCCCCATCAAGGAAAGATTATCATTGTTGACCAAATTGAGTATACAACTCCATATCTCAACAATGTCACAACAAATAATGTCCCTTTTCTAGGACATAATCATTTTGAGAGTGTAGGTGTAGGTATTCTCAAGGATTCCTCATTCATGGGGGTTTTTCCTTTTCCTGCTCCTCCCATCACGCAAGTTGCCACCTTAAACATGATTTCAATTTAGGTACAACAATCCTTCGATTCATCTCATCCTTTGGTAGTACCTAGTCTCAACGAGCATCGTTCATTGTCTCTGTCAAGCTCGTTAAAAAATGAAATAAACCCCCCTCAATTACAATCGATTCTCACTCTGGATCGAGTACTTGAACCTTTTTTTCCTCCGCTTAGTGAAAATGTTTCCATTAGTAACCAGAAACCTAAATGAGGAAATAAGAAGAATTGTCGAAGGAAAGAACGCTTGGGGGGCAAGTCTCCAGCTGATGGACATCATGCTGGAGAAAAACCACCAACTTCTGCCAAATAAGTTGGCGACAAACTACCTCTAGAGAGACACGTTGTTAGGAGTGATCCTCGTTCGAAGGTCATTCCCATCCTAACGTAGTAGTCTTTTTCTAGAACGAGCTTAGTCTTTGTTCTTTCTCGTGCTTGTAAATACATGAGAATAATTTACCGAGATTAGTCTTTATTCTTTCTCATGCTCGTAAATATGTGAGAATAGGTTACTAAGTACACTTTTATCTCTTTTTCAGACTCGTAAAATCTATACGAAAAATGAAATCTTTGGAGTCTCCTTTAATATATTTTCAGACTCTCTAAACATGAAAATATTTTCGAGTGATCTTTCTTCCTTTCACACTCGTCAAAAGGTTTGAAAGGGCGTCTCTCAAGTGATATTTTATCTCTTTTTTGGCCTCGCGAGAATAATTACAAAAAATGAAAACTCTAATCAAGCATGATTAGAAGAGTTCTCCCCTGTATTTTTTTACGCTTTTTTCGGGCTTGGGAGACTAAATTTATGAAAAAGGTTTCCATGGAGTCGCCTTTAAGTTCTTTTCAGACTCTCTAAACATGAAAAACCATTGATTTTTCCTTCTTTGGACTCGCTAAACTACACATTGAAGGACCCACATGGGAATGGACCCTTACTTCTTCTAGTTCATTAAATAAAGGAAGAGGAACTTATTGAAGGTGAGTTATATCAAGCATGTGTTACCCTCCTCGAGCTCGTTAAATAAAAAAGATGTACTCATCTATCTAGGTGGGGGAAAAATTGAAGTGGGTCAAGTTTTTTGGAATCCTTTATGGCAGCTATTGTCGCCCTTAAACATGGCACCTGTTTACGTCTCGTCTTACAGTTGGGTAATAAGCTTGTCTTTGAGTCATACCAATTCCATGTGTCACCATACTTTTTCGTTCAGTCAAAGAGTTCTCTTATTGTTGTCACATTACATTCTTGGTACTCATCAATTCAATGTTGCCAAGTTAGTTGTCGTGCCTCATCGTGTTCAAGGGAATTTTCACTTCAAACCATCGATCTGCAGTGTTATCAGTTTCCATTTCCTGTGTCATTCCATACTCATTCGATCCACCATATTACATCACTTTCTTGTGTCAGTTTCATGTTGATTATGGGGAATACATAAAGGCCCTCCTTCGACGAGTCTTTTCATGTCGACTTCAACACAGTATCCAGGAATTAGACTTAGAAACCCATTATTACCTTGGGACCTGCATGCCTCAATGGCAGGCCTCCTCACTTCTGACAATAGGTTTACATTATTGACCTCTGATCAGATGATTCAACGAATGTTCGACCTCAACTCATTTATTCATATTTGTTGGAATGTACTAGGGTACCTTGGGAGTCATTGACATCATTGGTGATTTCCCTCGAACTTGTTAACGACTTACCTCAATGATCGATAATCAAGTGGTTTCTACCATGTTCGATATCAAATCATATATTCACATGGATAGATTCATACCACATTGGGATTGGGATGAAGACCCTGGGTTGATCATTCACTTTCCATATTTGGTAAGGATGTAGGTGTTAACCCAGCCATCATACCAAGCATGGAGATTGAATTGATAAGGATAATGCAAAAAAAACACTAGCATTGTGTGACCTTCATTATTAACCATGAAGATGACAGGGTAGGAGATGGGGGTAGTGGAATGCTAAGGATTCCATAGTAGTCTAGAAATTAACTCGGTGCTTTTGACTGCCATTGTCAAGCATTGCAACAATGATACAATGTTTTTTTTTATATATTTGAGTGAATAACATCTCTCGAGAGGTGGAAGAGTAATTGCAAGATATAAGGACCAAATTGGGATCTATGGAGGTGGGGTTCTTAATGGAAATGATGTCGGAATTGGTGGATGGGGGATCCTCTTGTCATTCATATGTAAATAGGACCTAAATTTCCTATTGTGAAGGGCACAACATTCATCATAAGAGTGTTGAATGATCTTGTGAAAATAACAATATTTGTCGCAACTAAAGGGGGAGGTGGTATTGGTAAGATGAGGGTGCAAGTTAGAAGGGGTTGGGATCTTTAAAAGGGTGAATTAAAAAATGAATACTTAGGGTTAAGTGTTTTCTCCACATCAAAGGTTCGTTTGAACACTTGATATAAAATAAGAGTTTCAAGCATAACTACTTCAATGTTATTATGAGGTAAGATAGCAAACATAAATTTGAAATTAAGTAAATGTTCTGCATATGGGACCTAAATATAAAGGTTGTGGGATAAGGGACACTCATATCACCACTCTTATCCAATTGCCCCTAAATATGGTAGGAACTATGTCATAAGTTAGATTTCCACCTTAATGTTGGTAACTTTTCTCATAGAACTTTACCTAGGGGTTTTGGCCCATTTGTAGACGACTTCGATGATCGGATTTTCGAAAAAGTGAACAGAAAAGGTAGAAATTTGACTCGTCAAGACAACCACCCTCATTGAAAATGGGATTATTTGAGTGCCCCATATACAACATCGAAGTTGAAGCTACAACTTGGTGAAAACATCAATGTAATATTGTACCATCTACCCATGAAATTCTCAGAGATCTACCTAATGTGCCAATAGTTTTTCATGATACCTGGGGGGTAAAAACAGGCCTTGAGCTCTTGAAATATCCCATTCCACTCTAAGTTGGGTCTGATGGTTTATAAGGTCTAGCCATTGAGTTCCACAATGGTAGTGGAAGTTGAGGAGTTCATGGTCCACCAATAAGTGATAACAAGGTTTGTCACATGCATTCATGTTAGTTTTAGCGTGTTGGTTTCTATCATATCTCATTGTTTAGTGAAAAAGGCCTACATACTCCAGATCCAAGAATCCATACAATCATCATCCATCATTCCATTGAATTTATGTCGTTGTATCTTGGTATCCAGTAGAAAAGGGCATTGTGTTGGAGTAGGTAGGGAACACAACAGGTTGATGAATCATCATACATTTTGTTGAGAATATCCTGTGGTGTGGTATTCCCAATAGATGTTTATACTTATGTTCCTCCACATTATCTAGAGACAAATATTGTTGGTGTGCCATTTGGACCGATAGATTTGAGTGTTGGCATTGTCTTGTTCAGTGACAAAAAAAGGTCCAACAAAGGTTTCGTGGAACCCTAACATGTTGGCATGTGATTGTTGAGTGTAGTAATGTTTCTCTAAAAAAAACCTAGTGGATTTCACTAGGACTTATCCATGCTAGTATCACTAGAGATGAGGTTTAGTGTAGTTTGTAGGGACCCAAACCTGAAAATAAATAAAGATCTAGTGTAGGCAGTAGAGGCCCGAGTGCAATAACCTAATTAAGAAGGTAAGATCTTGTGGAGGCAATAGAATCCCAAGTGCATTGGTCCATAGCCATTTGAGAGTATAGATGGGATGTATATTCCATCTATAGGTTGTGAGCCACAATTCTGATAACAATTGATATGCTCAATATTTTACTGTGATAAAAACAAAATAATGCATAAATAAGAGCATTGGAAAGTACATGCATAAATTAAAAAAAAAAAACACAAAAGAAAAAATTGTAGAAAAAAAGATTCACACTTTTTTTTGTTTTAGTTCATGCTTAAATAGGGAATGTAATAGACGAGAATAACCGATGATGTCAATACGAAAAATAGAATATTGTTATTATTACTAGCTATTATCTCTACTAAATTATTAAATGATGGAAATAAATGGTTCAATGTGTCAACCTCTTTATTCAAGGTATCACATAACACACCAATTAACCCTAACTCACCTATCAATTACTACTCAACACATTAATCCACTAATCTTAAAATAAAAATCATGAATTCTTCACTTACTAAATAGAGTCTTTAATAAAGTTCTTAAAAAAGTTAGAGGACATTATTTTGGATGTTTATGTGGACTAATTATTAAATGTTGGAAATCAATGGTTCAATGTGTCAACATATTTCTTCAAGGTATTACAGAACACACCAATTAACCCTAACTCACCTATCAATTACTGGTCAACACATTAATCCAATAATATTAAAATAAAACTCATGAATTCTTCGCTTAGTAAATAGAGTCTTTAATAAAGTTCTTTAAAAATTTAGAGGAAATTATTTTGGATGTTTATGTGGACTAAAATTTAGATGTAATATCTAAATTTGGACCCATTGGTTGCAAGGGAGGTGATTCCAATGGAGTGCCATGGATATTTTTTGGGACTTAATCCACCAAAAATCTTGCAGTGGGAAAATATTGTCTAACAATGAAACATTCCATGAGATGGAGGCAAGGAGGTATCATTAAGACAAGATTTTAACCCAATTTCACACAAAATTGGGTGGGGAATAAAACTAGAAATTATGCTTCAAAGTCTCATCTCACCCACACTAGGGATAATGAGGCTCTTTCACATACACTTATGTTAACCTTAATTTTATTAATGTCCAAAAAATGACCACAATAGTAGGTCAAACTTGAGAATACATCCAATGTAAGTACAAGAGAGTGGAAGTGTGAAAGCATCTCTTATTGCTAGTCCATCAAATGTTGAAAAAATGAAAAACAAAATAGAAAAATAAAGTATCTAGCTAAATAAGAGCACACAATAAGTGCATAAACAAAACCATGACAAGTAGGAAATGTTAAGGTGTCCTAGAACTAGAGTTCAAAGCTGAATAAAAGGGTGAAGAAGGGGAGAGCAAAGAAGGTTCCTCCACTGATCACCAATCATCGAGAAGGGTGACATTGCTTGATAATGTCACTTATAGAATACCCCAAGCCAAAAGGGGTTTCCTATGTAATCCTATGAAGAACATTGGATAAAAAATGTCCCTCCCCCCTAACATCCAATGCCAAGGGGAAGAATCTTTAAGTGGAAGATTTGATGCTTGATCAAACCTGAGGAATAGTACTTTGTGTTGAATGAGTTCAATCTTGGGACCTCCTAGATTCCCTATAATAAGACACTTGTAAAAGAGATCCAACATTTTCTCCAAGGCCAATTTACACAAGCTCCACATTTGTTTCTTATATTTTAGGGGCCAAAGCTTGTTCATATGCTCCTCCAACTTAGGCCCAAAACAAAGCCATTTGTAACCCAAAGTGAGCATATATCTAGTAAATGTTTTCGATCAAGTCCACTTCTAGTCTTACCACCAAGACTTAGGCACTAAGAGGTCCAACTTGGGGATAGGATCATTTCAGATAAGGCCCTAAACATGTTCCAAGATGAACTTTCTTGTGTTGTACAACTTGAATTTACATTCCAAAATGAGCTTGCTTGTGTTGGACAACTTGAATTCACATTTAAGTTATGACCAAGAGACCCAACCCCTTGTTTTAATATCAATCAAGTCTTTATCCATTTGGATAGCCCGTTTAAATAGCCTCAGGGGAAAAATCTTGTTTAAATGAGCCCCCAACTCGAGATTAGAATAAATCCATTTGTAACCCAAAGTGAGCCTATATCTAGTAAATGTTGTCGATCAAGTCCACTTCTAGTCTTTCCACCAAGCCTTAAGCACTAAGAGGCCCAACTTGGGGATAATGTCATTTGAGATAAGGCCCTAAACACCTTCCAATATGAACTTGCTTGTGTTGGACAACATCGATTTACATTCCAAGATGAGATTTCTTGTGTTGGTGAACTTGAATTCATATTTAAGTTCCCACCAAAAGACCCAACCCCTTGTTTTGATATCAATCAAGTCTTTAGCCATTTGGATAGCCCATTTAAATAACCTCAGGTACAAGAGCCTTGTTGAGATAGACAAATTTCCTCGTGCATAACTAGAGGTGACCACTATAAACAATTATCATTAAAGGGAAACTGATAATGCATTGAAGGATCTCTCCATGAAAGGAAGGGATTTACCACTTCCCAAGCCTTCCATATGATCTAATAAATAAATGTGCCAACAAACTTACCCTGAGAAGGAGTGACCACTAGGGTCTACAAAGAAATACCCCACTTGGATATTTTTCTCTAGGGAGCCCCTAGACTAATACAATCCTTAAGAAAGACCTTCCACACCTCTTTTCCAGATACAACCCACACCATCCATTTGGCACCAAAAACTTGGCCATTTACATTTTGGTTTAATGATACCCAAACCTCCATGTTCATGAGAAATGAAATAGATATTTCCATTAACTTTATAAAATTATTTTCCATTATAGGCACTAGCCCATACGAAGGGCCTTTTCTAGGCATTGATAAGGTATCTTGTAGGGAATCTAACAAGATGAATAGTAAACATGGGTTAATGCCATAATTTTGGTGCATATATGAAGCGTAGTAGTTATATCCAAAGGCTTGGTGATCCATTTATCAATTTTATTTTCCTTCATTTGGACCACTACACCCCCCAATCCTTTGAAGAGGCTTGAAATGCAAAAGGAATGCCTAAAAATTTGAAAAATTGGTC
>ML811188.1:0-20030 GCA_009831015.1 Picea engelmannii | reverse complement strand
CTCTCTTCAACTTATGGCAACAATAGCTTGAAAATAGTTCTACAGAGATACTTTGAACATTTTTGGACATGAGGACCAGAACTTTTAGTGGTCTAGAGTGTATTCTTACTATTCATCCCCTTCTACTCAGAAGGAAGTGATATGGACATCCAAAATTGCTCATGCAGGCTGTGTCCCTGAGGTTTTCGAATGTAAGGAACTGGTTTCCTGGTGCGCTGAGAAATACATACCGAGTCAACGGATTATTCAACTTCAAGACCATTCTCTCATCTCTCTTTCACCTCAAGTGCTCCGTAAGATGTTGAATCTACCTGAGAAAACACTTACTTTCAAAGGAGAGGATTGTAGGGATTTTCTGAAAAAGCATGACATCGGCCTGGACCTCTTTCCCAAGTTCTTAGAAGATCCCACCACTGTCCCTGAAGACATTACCAAGTTGCAGGTCAACTCGTTCAAAAACCCCTTTCGGGAAATTGCTTGGCTATTCACAAGGGTGACAGGCCAAGAAAGTATCGCTAACATTTCCTGTATGATTCTTTATATCTTATATTTTAGATTCAAAGAACAAGCTATTTTCAATTGGGGAAAATTGATTTCCATTGAAATATCTTCCCAATTGTCACATTACAAAAAGGAAAATAAATTCTTCATGTCTTCTTATTTGGTGTTTGTGATAGCACATTGCTTTCAATTTCCGAAATTGTCTATCTTTAGGAAGGTGAACCGTGAACTTGATCCAGTTACCTTTTGGTACCAAGCATTGTGGAGACACAAAGCTTCTTTGCATTTTTATGAAGTTTACAATGATTTTGTTTTTGTTTTTAAATATTATTGTTTGGAAAAGACACCCCCCAAATGTCCAACTAGGCAAATAATATCTTGGATAAAAAGGGGACGTTGGAGCAAACATAAAATCACAACGTTATCAGGATTTTCAGTTCTAAGGAAAATCCTTCCTTTCTTCCATGCCATGTTACTGATAAAATGTTTGTTACAGAAGTCATAAGGCAATATAACTTATGGCTGCAATTTTTCCATGAGAAATGGAAAAATCAATTCATACCCTTGCCTTGGAAAATTGGGGACTTTATATTCATAGATATAAACAAAATTGATGAATTTGTGAACCACTTCCATAGTGTGAATCTGAAATATGTTGAGAAGATAAAGGGGTTTGACCCTACCAGGATTTTCATGGAGCACATGTTGGCAGTAGGATTCAACAATTAATTTATCCATATTGTTTTGAGTGAAGAAGAAGATAATAAATTAGGCGCTACTGCTCACAATGTTAGTGACTTGGAAATGGTACTCAGTACCAATGAGTTTTACAAGCAGAAAGGAAAGGGTTCCAGCGAGAAAAGTTCCCAATACCCAACTGTTACTCCTAAAACTACAACATCTCGAAGCAATGCTCCAGCAACCCACCCATCTAAAATTTTTACCAACACCAATTCCAGCAACGGAGGAGACAAGAATCCTCCTCTAGGAAAAATTGAAAGATCGCACAAGCTTCCTCTTAGAAAGAAGAGGAAGAATATTGTACAAGAGGAGGAATACCACCGTGTAGAAAGTGACATCAACAAATTCTCCCTCAAAGACATGGAGCTCGAGGCGGACATCGAGAAAAAATTTCCTAACATTGATCAACCAGGGAACACGACCCACTAGAATCCATCATTGGAAATGATTGAGAATGAGACCTTCGATGAAGAAGATTCATTTGTGTTTCAGAGCATTGTCTTTGACAACGAATCTGAAAAATTGATTATTGAGAAAATGGATGTGAAGAATAAGAAAGGGAAATATCGTTCAGAGGTTGACCTAAGAAATATGCGACCTTCCCATATTTCTAAAATTACCAGAGAAACCAAAGATGTCCTGGATGACTCCATTGGTGGTCTTGAAGCGGAAAACATGAAATTGAAAGAAAGGATCAAGGAACTAGAAGACACCTTAATGACTCTTCCACTCCTAGAAAGTCCTTTGATAATAGTCAAACACACCACACCCGCTGCTAAATTAAAGAGATCTGCAATCCTTCTTACATTAACCAGGAGCTATGTGGAGAAAAATATTAATAATAATAATAATAATCTATTTTTAAGGTCACAGCTAAGCCAACACACCAAATTGGTGTATGAGACCCCCTTGTTTGTGGGACAAGGGACCCCCCTCCGCCCAAAAATTTGACTGGTAAAGTCTACGAAGGTATACATACCCTATCCCCCTCTGGATTTGAACCTATGACCTCTTAAGAGGAAACACATGTTCTTAACCATTAAGAAAATAATGGCTTTGATCACATAGGCTTGGGAAACTTCAAAAAATATTGTTTCTTTTGGATCGAGGGCGCATGCCTTCCACGATTATTTGCATGTTGACCTAAGGAATGAGCATGGTTTTTACCTTGATTTTGTACTACCCTTTGGAAACAAAGTTTCCAACATGACAGAACTAAGGAGAAGAGAGGAGGATCTTCCCTCTCCAAGTTGGATAAAACAGTTGAACTTGTGCTAGAAAGAAAAGATAAAAAACTTGAATGATATTGTTCAAACGTGAAACCAAGCCATATCAAGGAGGGAAGAACTATTCAAAAATCTCACGGAGGTATACCTAGTTGGGAGTACTAATGAAGTACAAGACCCCAGACTAATTCTCAACTTGATATTCCTCACAAAACAACAGATCGAAGAACAAGTTGAGATTTTTAATGGGTTTTCAATTGAAAATTTCTATGGTATACTTGAATATGATGAGGACAACATAGACAATTGGCTAGTGGACTACTCTGTAAAGAATCATGACATTGAAGAAGCGTTGCACGATATTTCCCTTGATTTACGAGACTGGAGGGAGAGTTGTTCAACATCAAAATCCGACATGAAATCAATGTGGCACCAATGAAAAGTTATATTGAAGAATGGTTCAAGAAATCCATCGACCAATTGACCAATGAGGGGCAAGAAGCAGTTGAGACGATTCCTATAACCGTTAATGAAAATGATAAAAGGACATCAAAAATCAAGTGAAGAGAATGAGATACCATCATAGTAAGTTTACACTGATCATATCTTTCTTTCTTTATCAGTTCCTTCATCCAGTTATTCCACCTCTTTCACTAGAAAGGTCTAACTGAAGACTGGTAACTTCTTGTTTTCTTCTTTCCAAGTCTTGTTGTTCTACTTTTGCCCACCATCCTCCTTCTACGAGATTATTTCTTGTATTTATTTTCTTTATGGTCCGTAGGAGCCCCAATCCCAGTCTTTAAGACAAACGCATTTTAAATTTCGAAGAATATGTAACAGACTATATATTTTTTAGAAATTTCAAGAGAGCTACTTTGGGAACAATCTTGATTGTACTTTGTAACCCTGATTTAAGAATATAAAGTATTTGGGGTTGATATATCATTATATTTATTTGATATTCCCATGTGTCCAATCTGTTAAAGTTCTCTTATGCATGCATACCATCTTCTTTTATTTTTATGTGATCTGAAATCTTTAGTTAATCTATAATGGATGTGAGGAAATTTTCTCTGTGTTTGTTAAATGTACAAAAAGCGTGATTCCTGGTCCTTTCACAAGAAACTTCTTTAAACAAAAACAAAACATTTTATTTCTTGTTATTTCATATTTCTTTGATTACCACGACAAACTTCTGCCAAGTCCCAAATTCGGAAGACCCAAAGTCCCAAGAAAATATGAAGTAAAAGAGGAGTACCACCTCTGTAAAAACGCAGGGGGATTTATATCCTCGTGAGGTTGTCATTTCGGCCCTAATGGATTCAAGTGTCAATAGGGTTGTATTGAACCTTTGTAATGGCTCAAATTTCAATAAATTAAATGCATAATAAACACAACAATTTGCAACCATTAACTAATAAAAACAAATATAATTTCATTAGTAATTGCATAATCCACATGAGAAGTGAGTGGGGATAATATTACGTGAGAGTTTCATAAATAAACTTACTTACATTGTTGTGAATGCAGAACCATTGCACTCCAACCTTTGAAACCAACATGCCACAACCAAGTGTAGGGGACAACTCTCCTCCCAACCAACCTTTCAATCATCATGACTCGGAGCCCACTGAGTCCTCAATCAACTACCTATGCCAACTTCCAAGCCTTTCCATCAAATTTCACAAGACAAAATATGTCACACTTATTTCTCCACCTTCATTGTATATAATTCATTTTGTCCATCCATGCAAAGAATCTCCATGCTTAGATTCCAATTTTCATCATGCAATTCTTTTTTATTTTAATGTTTTCTTAATTTAGTTTTTCCATAAATTAGTCTTTACTTATTTTGACCATTTTTATTTTATTAATAAAGTATTTTATTTTATTTATTTATTTTGATCTTTTACTTTATTTATTATTAATTTTTTTTTTTCTATTTTGATACCATTTTTTTAAATTATTATTATTATTATTTAATATGGGGTATTACAACCTTAATGGTCTTTAGGAGTTATGATTATGCTATTATTTGGTTTACCTAGAATAAATTTCACGAGAGTTAGAAGCTAATTCAACAAAGATCAGACAAAGCAATTTTATCAAACCAAAAATCCTTTTATTTTGATGCGTCTAGAGCTTGATTAGTGTTGATTGATCGCATGACCACTCTGTCTAATCACAATCCCATATCATTTAACATATCCTGGGGTGATTAGGATAAAACACTGAAATTTCAGCTCTACCATTATTGGAGTTGTAGAGATTCTTTGCAGAAGCCTCAACTTATCTATCCATCAAGAGACACTCTTATGAGGTGGGTGTTTTCCATTCCATCAGACAAGGATGTCTACTATCCCCAATCAAACATGTTTTGATTGTTGAGGGTTTGTGATATTTTCTCTATTAGAAAAGTTGATGTAGGGATTAACAAAGGTAATTTTTTCCTGTATTCGAGGCCAGCCAGTGAGTTAATGACCATTTTGTTGATGATTCTTTCCTGACCATTATTGAGGACCAAACCTCCTAGGATAACATGATGGAGTGTTTGTATACTTTTTGGTCTCACCTCTTATTTTAGCATTCAATGGCATATAACTCTATGTTACCCACAAAGTTAACGTTTAGTTTTGCACTAGCTCGCTAGTGAAGGTTGGATCAAGGTTTAATGGGACCAATTTTTCAAATTTTTAGGCATTCCTTTTGCATTTCAAGCCTCTTCAAAGGATTGGGGGGTGTAGTGGTCCAAATGAAGGAAAATAAAATTGATAAATGGATCACCAAGCCTTTGGATATAACTACTACGCTTCATATATGCACCAAAATTATGGCATTAACCCATGTTTACTATTCATCTTGTTAGATTCCCTACAAGATACCTTATCAATGCCTAGAAAAGGCCCTTCGTATGGGCTAGTGCCTATAATGGAAAATAATTTTATAAAGTTAATGGAAATATCTATTTCATTTCTCATGAACATGGAGGTTTGGGTATCATTAAACCAAAATGTAAATGGCCAAGTTTTTGGTGCCAAATGGATGGTGTGGGTTGTATCTGGAAAAGAGGTGTGGAAGGTCTTTCTTAAGGATTGTATTAGTCTAGGGGCTCCCTAGAGAAAAATATCCAAGTGGGGTATTTCTTTGTAGACCCTAGTGGTCACTCCTTCTCAGGGTAAGTTTGTTGGCACATTTATTTATTAGATCATATGGAAGGCTTGGGAAGTGGTAAATCCCTTCCTTTCATGGAGAGATCCTTCAATGCATTATCAGTTTCCCTTTAATGATAATTGTTTATAGTGGTCACCTCTAGTTATGCACGAGGAAATTTGTCTATCTCAACAAGGCTCTTGTACCTGAGGTTATTTAAATGGGCTATCCAAATGGCTAAAGACTTGATTGATATCAAAACAAGGGGTTGGGTCTTTTGGTGGGAACTTAAATATGAATTCAAGTTCACCAACACAAGAAATCTCATCTTGGAATGTAAATCGATGTTGTCCAACACAAGCAAGTTCATATTGGAAGGTGTTTAGGGCCTTATCTCAAATGACATTATCCCCAAGTTGGGCCTCTTAGTGCTTAAGGCTTGGTGGAAAGACTAGAAGTGGACTTGATCGACAACATTTACTAGATATAGGCTCACTTTGGGTTACAAATGGATTTATTCTAATCTCGAGTTGGGGGCTCATTTAAACAAGATTTTTCCCCTGAGGCTATTTAAACGGGCTATCCAAATGGATAAAGACTTGATTGATATTAAAACAAGGGGTTGGGTCTCTTGGTCATAACTTAAATGTGAATTCAAGTTGTCCAACACAAGCAAGCTCATTTTGGAATGTAAATTCAAGTTGTACAACACAAGAAAGTTCATCTTGGAACATGTTTAGGGCCTTATCTGAAATGATCCTATCCCCAAGTTGGACCTCTTAGTGCCTAAGTCTTGGTGGTAAGACTAGAAGTGGACTTGATCGAAAACATTTACTAGATATATGCTCACTTTGGGTTACAAATGGCTTTGTTTTGGGCCTAAGTTGGAGGAGCATATGAACAAGCTTTGGCCCCTAAAATATAAGAAACAAATGTGGAGCTTGTGTAAATTGGCCTTGGAGAAAATGTTGGATCTCTTTTACAAGTGTCTTATTATAGGGAATCTAGGAGGTCCCAAGATTGAACTCATTCAACACAAAGTACTATTCCTCAGGTTTGATCAAGCATCAAATCTTCCACTTAAAGATTCTTCCCCTTGGCATTGGATGTTAGGGGGGAGGGACATTTTTTATCCAATGTTCTTCATAGGATTACATAGGAAACCCCTTTTGGCTTGGGGTATTCTATAAGTGACATTATCAAGCAATGTCACCCTTCTCGATGATTGGTGATCAGTGGAGGAACCTTCTTTGCTCTCCCCTTCTTCACCCTTTTATTCAGCTTTGAACTCTAGTTCTAGGACACCTTAACATTTCCTACTTGTCATGGTTTTGTTTATGCACTTATTGTGTGCTCTTATTTAGCTAGATACTTTATTTTTCTATTTTGTTTTTCATTTTTTCAACATTTGATGGACTAGCAATAAGAGATGCTTTCACACTTCCACTCTCTTGTACTTACATTGGATGTATTCTCAAGTTTGACCTACTATTGTGGTCATTTTTTGGACATTAATAAAATTAAGGTTAACATAAGTGTATGTGAAAGAGCCTCATTATCCCTAGTGTGGGTGAGATGAGACTTTGAAGCATAATTTCTAGTTTTATTCCCCACCCAATTTTGTGTGAAATTGGGTTAAAATCTTGTCTTAATGATACCTCCTTGCCTCCATCTCATGGAATGTTTCATTGTTAGACAATATTTTCCCACTGCAAGATTTTTGGTGGATTAAGTCCCAAAAAATATCCATGGCACTCCATTGGAATCACCTCCCTTGCAACCAATGGGTCCAAATTTAGATATTACATCTAAATTTTAGTCCACATAAACATCCAAAATAATTTCCTCTAAATTTTTAAAGAACTTTATTAAAGACTCTATTTACTAAGCGAAGAATTCATGAGTTTTATTTTAATATTATTGGATTAATGTGTTGACCAGTAATTGATAGGTGAGTTAGGGTTAATTGGTGTGTTCTGTAATACCTTGAAGAAATATGTTGACACATTGAACCATTGATTTCCAACATTTAATAATTAGTCCACATAAACATCCAAAATAATGTCCTCTAACTTTTTTAAGAACTTTATTAAAGACTCTATTTAGTAAGTGAAGAATTCATGATTTTTATTTTAAGATTAGTGGATTAATGTGTTGAGTAGTAATTGATAGGTGAGTTAGGGTTAATTGGTGTGTTATGTGATACCTTGAATAAAGAGGTTGACACATTGAACCATTTATTTCCATCATTTAATAATTTAGTAGAGATAATAGCTAGTAATAATAACAATATTCTATTTTTCGTATTGACATCATCGGTTATTCTCGTCTATTACATTCCCTATTTAAGCATGAACTAAAACAAAAAAAAGTGTGAATCTTTTTTTCTACAATTTTTTCTTTTGTGTTTTTTTTTTTTAATTTATGCATGTACTTTCCAATGCTCTTATTTATGCATTATTTTGTTTTTATCACAGTAAAATATTGAGCATATCAATTGTTATCAGAATTGTGGCTCACAACCTATAGATGGAATATACATCCCATCTATACTCTCAAATGGCTATGGACCAATGCACTTGGGATTCTATTGCCTCCACAAGATCTTACCTTCTTAATTAGGTTATTGCACTCGGGCCTCTACTGCCTACACTAGATCTTTATTTATTTTCAGGTTTGGGTCCCTACAAACTACACTAAACCTCATCTCTAGTGATACTAGCATGGATAAGTCCTAGTGAAATCCACTAGGTTTTTTTTAGAGAAACATTACTACACTCAACAATCACATGCCAACATGTTAGGGTTCCACGAAACCTTTGTTGGACCTTTTTTTGTCACTGAACAAGACAATGCCAACACTCAAATCTATCGGTCCAAATGGCACACCAACAATATTTGTCTCTAGATAATGTGGAGGAACATAAGTATAAACATCTATTGGGAATACCACACCACAGGATATTCTCAACAAAATGTATGATGATTCATCAACCTGTTGTGTTCCCTACCTACTCCAACACAATGCCCTTTTCTACTGGATACCAAGATACAACGACATAAATTCAATGGAATGATGGATGATGATTGTATGGATTCTTGGATCTGGAGTATGTAGGCCTTTTTCACTAAACAATGAGATATGATAGAAACCAACACGCTAAAACTAACATGAATGCATGTGACAAACCTTGTTATCACTTATTGGTGGACCATGAACTCCTCAACTTCCACTACCATTGTGGAACTCAATGGCTAGACCTTATAAACCATCAGACCCAACTTAGAGTGGAATGGGATATTTCAAGAGCTCAAGGCCTGTTTTTACCCCCCAGGTATCATGAAAAACTATTGGCACATTAGGTAGATCTCTGAGAATTTCATGGGTAGATGGTACAATATTACATTGATGTTTTCACCAAGTTGTAGCTTCAACTTCGATGTTGTATATGGGGCACTCAAATAATCCCATTTTCAATGAGGGTGGTTGTCTTGACGAGTCAAATTTCTACCTTTTCTGTTCACTTTTTCGAAAATCCGATCATCGAAGTCGTCTACAAATGGGCCAAAACCCCTAGGTAAAGTTCTATGAGAAAAGTTACCAACATTAAGGTGGAAATCTAACTTATGACATAGTTCCTACCATATTTAGGGGCAATTGGATAAGAGTGGTGATATGAGTGTCCCTTATCCCACAACCTTTATATTTAGGTCCCATATGCAGAACATTTACTTAATTTCAAATTTATGTTTGCTATCTTACCTCATAATAACATTGAAGTAGTTATGCTTGAAACTCTTATTTTATATCAAGTGTTCAAACGAACCTTTGATGTGGAGAAAACACTTAACCCTAAGTATTCATTTTTTAATTCACCCTTTTAAAGATCCCAACCCCTTCTAACTTGCACCCTCATCTTACCAATACCACCTCCCCCTTTAGTTGCGACAAATATTGTTATTTTCACAAGATCATTCAACACTCTTATGATGAATGTTGTGCCCTTCACAATAGGAAATTTAGGTCCTATTTACATATGAATGACAAGAGGATCCCCCATCCACCAATTCCGACATCATTTCCATTAAGAACCCCACCTCCATAGATCCCAATTTGGTCCTTATATCTTGCAATTACTCTTCCACCTCTCGAGAGATGTTATTCACTCAAATATATAAAAAAAAACATTGTATCATTGTTGCAATGCTTGACAATGGCAGTCAAAAGCACCGAGTTAATTTCTAGACTACTATGGAATCCTTAGCATTCCACTACCCCCATCTCCTACCCTGTCATCTTCATGGTTAATAATGAAGGTCACACAATGCTAGTGTTTTTTTTGCATTATCCTTATCAATTCAATCTCCATGCTTGGTATGATGGCTGGGTTAACACCTACATCCTTACCAAATATGGAAAGTGAATGATCAACCCAGGGTCTTCATCCCAATCCCAATGTGGTATGAATCTATCCATGTGAATATATGATTTGATATCGAACATGGTAGAAACCACTTGATTATCGATCATTGAGGTAAGTCGTTAACAAGTTCGAGGGAAATCACCAATGATGTCAATGACTCCCAAGGTACCCTAGTACATTCCAACAAATATGAATAAATGAGTTGAGGTCGAACATTCGTTGAATCATCTGATCAGAGGTCAATAATGTAAACCTATTGTCAGAAGTGAGGAGGCCTGCCATTGAGGCATGCAGGTCCCAAGGTAATAATGGGTTTCTAAGTCTAATTCCTGGATACTGTGTTGAAGTCGACATGAAAAGACTCGTCGAAGGAGGGCCTTTATGTATTCCCCATAATCAACATGAAACTGACACAAGAAAGTGATGTAATATGGTGGATCGAATGAGTATGGAATGACACAGGAAATGGAAACTGATAACACTGCAGATCGATGGTTTGAAGTGAAAATTCCCTTGAACACGATGAGGCACGACAACTAACTTGGCAACATTGAATTGATGAGTACCAAGAATGTAATGTGACAACAATAAGAGAACTCTTTGACTGAACGAAAAAGTATGGTGACACATGGAATTGGTATGACTCAAAGACAAGCTTATTACCCAACTGTAAGACGAGACGTAAACAGGTGCCATGTTTAAGGGCGACAATAGCTGCCATAAAGGATTCCAAAAAACTTGACCCACTTCAATTTTTCCCCCACCTAGATAGATGAGTACATCTTTTTTATTTAACGAGCTCGAGGAGGGTAACACATGCTTGATATAACTCACCTTCAATAAGTTCCTCTTCCTTTATTTAATGAACTAGAAGAAGTAAGGGTCCATTCCCATGTGGGTCCTTCAATGTGTAGTTTAGCGAGTCCAAAGAAGGAAAAATCAATGGTTTTTCATGTTTAGAGAGTCTGAAAAGAACTTAAAGGCGACTCCATGGAAACCTTTTTCATAAATTTAGTCTCCCAAGCCCGAAAAAAGCGTAAAAAAATACAGGGGAGAACTCTTCTAATCATGCTTGATTAGAGTTTTCATTTTTTGTAATTATTCTCGCGAGGCCAAAAAAGAGATAAAATATCACTTGAGAGACGCCCTTTCAAACCTTTTGACGAGTGTGAAAGGAAGAAAGATCACTCGAAAATATTTTCATGTTTAGAGAGTCTGAAAATATATTAAAGGAGACTCCAAAGATTTCATTTTTCGTATAGATTTTACGAGTCTGAAAAAGAGATAAAAGTGTACTTAGTAACCTATTCTCACATATTTACGAGCATGAGAAAGAATAAAGACTAATCTCGGTAAATTATTCTCATGTATTTACAAGCACGAGAAAGAACAAAGACTAAGCTCGTTCTAGAAAAAGACTACTACGTTAGGATGGGAATGACCTTCGAACGAGGATCACTCCTAACAACGTGTCTCTCTAGAGGTAGTTTGTCGCCAACTTATTTGGCAGAAGTTGGTGGTTTTTCTCCAGCATGATGTCCATCAGCTGGAGACTTGCCCCCCAAGCGTTCTTTCCTTCGACAATTCTTCTTATTTCCTCATTTAGGTTTCTGGTTACTAATGGAAACATTTTCACTAAGCGGAGGAAAAAAAGGTTCAAGTACTCGATCCAGAGTGAGAATCGATTGTAATTGAGGGGGGTTTATTTCATTTTTTAACGAGCTTGACAGAGACAATGAACGATGCTCGTTGAGACTAGGTACTACCAAAGGATGAGATGAATCGAAGGATTGTTGTACCTAAATTGAAATCATGTTTAAGGTGGCAACTTGCGTGATGGGAGGAGCAGGAAAAGGAAAAACCCCCATGAATGAGGAATCCTTGAGAATACCTACACCTACACTCTCAAAATGATTATGTCCTAGAAAAGGGACATTATTTGTTGTGACATTGTTGAGATATGGAGTTGTATACTCAATTTGGTCAACAATGATAATCTTTCCTTGATGGGGAAATCTTAAGATACGAAACACCGAAGATGTGATGACAATCATCGCATAAAACCAACTATGACCAAGTAACAAATTATAATCTAGGGGCACGTCGACTACTTCGATATAAACTGAAACAATCTTACCCTTTAAAGTCACAACAAATTATTGCAAGAGTCTGTGAGGTTGGAAGCCATGTCCATCAAACGCTTTTAGGGTGGTAGGGGACAGGGTAAGTGTAGGAGAACCAAGCGCTCTCCAACAAGGCAAAGACATGACGGAAGTCGAGGCTCCCTCTTCCAAAACAATATGATGGATGTTCTTTCCACCAACCAAAACTTGAATTTGGAATGCCAATTGGTGGGAGAATTTCTCCTTAAAATAATCCAGGTTAAACATAATCAGGTTCGACTCCTCGGGATCCATGGCTCCAATGGCTGACATGAGGGTTCTACGTTGACTTGAACAGTGTTGTAGAACTTCGAGGGTTGACATAGCGCAAGGCACTTGCACCAAATCTTCAATTGTGTTGTAGTTTTGGGCAGTGCAGGAATTTGGATTAAATGTCACTTTTTGAATTACACTCTTAGGTGGGCGCAATGCGGCGTAAAAAATCGGCTTCTCTACCTGAAGAGGATTGGAAGATGGAGGAGGAGTATAATTAGAAAGTTGGTCGACAACCTTTCCTTTAGTCTGATCACCTGGAGGAGTGTCATAGGTATTTTCACAAGTTGTGACATTAACATTCCTAAACATGTAAACCTTAGAGATGCTCCTAGAAGCATCCCTATGGTGGGAATGACCCGGGTCGCCTCCTTGCAGAGGGACAAGGTTTTGTGCAACCAAATGTTGTTTGTTATGACCCAAGGGGGGAATATATATGGCTAAATGTATATGATATGACCCCAATATATGGGCCTAAATGTACATGTAATAGGGTCGACCTAGTGATAAAGGGGCCTCATGTGCAAGTGTGAATAGTTATATATAAGAGATCATGTATTCATTATTGAGAGGGGAATTGTGAAGTATGAAAGGTATTTGGTTATTTGGAGGGGATTCCCCTATTATTTAAGGATTTATTGTTTAACTTATCTACATTGGAGTTTTTATCCACGTTGAAATTTTGTAAATTGTGTGTACTTCTTTTATTTTTTGATATTTTGATCATTTTGGATCATAACATTTGGTATCATCAAGGTCTTGGGGTTTCACTACTACATCTGAGACACCTTGGAATTTTCTCTATAATTTTTTTTTATATGATGTTTCAGAAGGAACCCCTTAGAGGATATTTAGTATATGGATCAAGGTATGTGGGGTTCAAATTTCATCTCCTGAGGCCTTATAATTTTGAAGATATAGCCTTTGTAAGATAGGGTTTTGGAATCATCATGAATTTAATCATCTCATAATTTTTTCTATAAACTTTTTTCTGTAATGTTTCAGACCCTGAAATCCAGAGGATATTCATAGAAATTATCAAGGTATCTGTGTAAAAATTTTAGCTTATGGGTCATCCTAAT
Source organism: Picea engelmannii (assembly GCA_009831015.1). NCBI lineage: Eukaryota > Viridiplantae > Streptophyta > Pinopsida > Pinales > Pinaceae > Picea > Picea engelmannii. The sequence continues at coordinate 6,471 of ML811188.1, read as the reverse complement.
TTTGTAGATACACCCTGTGTAAGATAGGGTATCTGACTAGTCTCAAACAGGTGTTCCGGGTAAAACAACCATAACTTCTTCCTAGAGAATCTGAATTGAGTGAGACGAGTTGAATTGAATACAACACAAGCCATAGTATTTATAGTACAATTTTCATAATTTTATATCAATTATTGTGCATGGGGAATGTTGTACAAGTTATCTCTACCGGAAATTCCAAAAATTAGCAAGGTGTGGGGAAGTTATCATAACTTCCACTTGGCACATCCAATTTTGGTCAGACCTATGACATTGCAGAGAATAAATTTCAAAGTACTACAAGTCACAATTTCAGACTGACAAGGGCCGAAATTGCAGAGATACATCATAAGTAAGGTCGGCCAGGAGGATAGAGTCCAAATCAGGGTTTCAAAGGTATGTTCACTTAAAACTATCATAACTTTTGACTGGAATGTCTGATTGAGCTGATTTAAAATCGATTGGAAAGATAACACATAGAATAGAATATTGGAATAAATATTATAACTATTTGAGACATTTATCCTTAATATACAGAGGTTGGAAGTCAAGGATTTGGGTTAGACTTCAATTGAGAATCAATGGAAATACCTAAATTTACAGGAGATGAAGATGAAGATGAAATCAATCCTATGGAATGGTTGAGGTCGGTAAAATAATATAATATGACTCCTAGGAAAACAATAGATTATTTTTTTGATGAAGCTTGGAAGTGGTGGATGAGGGTTGATCAAAATACTATATGGAATTGCACATGGGAAGAATTTGAAAAACTCTTCTAAGATAAATGGATTAGGGATGCAAAAATGGAGGAAATGTATATAATTCAAGATGAATTAAAAGAAGCAAAGGAAGAGATTAAGAAGAAGGGTGAGGAGATATCTAAGATAATATCCCTTAATGAATCACTCATTAAGGAGGTTAAGAACCTAAATCAAGAAAAGACTAGAAAAGGCAAGTGGGAAAAAGATGAATCAAGAGAAGATTTGAATAGAAAGATCAAGAGATATGTAGATTATGAAGACATAATAAAAAATTATTGGATGAGGTTAAGAGATTGAAAGAAGAAAATAAGAATTGTCAAAATAAATAAGAAAGAAGAATATTGGATGAAGAATCTACCAAAATACTGCAAGAGGAAATTTGCAAGAAGGTTGAGGAATCTTTAAATACAGATGAGGTAAAGTCAAGAATGCAAGCCAGAATTGAAGAAGGATGTCAGAATTTGTTAGATGGGATCACATTGCAGCTTCAAAAGGAGAAAGAATACAAGATTCAAGAAGGTCAACAAAAGATACTTGAAGAAGTTGAACTCCGTCTAGATGATGTACATGCCAAATATGATGGTATTATCTCGAAGGCTAGAGTAATCAAAGACCAAGCAAAGATGATTGAGGATTCCATTGTCGTTGAAAAGAAGATATATGAAATGCATGTGCAGAGTGAAGAAAGACCATCAAATGTGAAACCTTATCGACACCCTCATTACCAAGAAACATTTCAAGGAAGAAAAGAAGGACGATATCAACATTATGAAGGAAGAATATGGAATACTTGTCAATATTCATGGAGAAAGGGATCACCAAACTACTCTTCAGCAAGATATTATCAAACACCAACAATGAATACAAATTAGAGAAGCTTCAACAAAAATACATGGAATCTAAGGAAAGAAAATTATTCAACAACTAGACACCAATGATTAAGAACGAAAATAATTTATTTTGGATGGATAGATCATCAACAATGCACTGAAGAAAGAAGGAACATAAGAAAATCATATTACTTGGTTTCATCACATGTGAAGCCTTTAAATGCAAAGCTTTGAGGACAAAGCATTTTTAAGGAGGGTACTATGTTATGACCCAAGGGGGGAATATATATGGCTAAATGTATATGATATGACCCCAAGGGGGGGTATATATGGGCCTAAATGTACATGTAATGTGTAAATACATATGCAATAGGATTGGCCTAGTGATACAGGGGCCTCATGTGCAAGTGTGAATATCTATATATAAGAGATCATGTATTCATTATTGAGAGGGGAATTGTGAAGTATCAAAGGTATTTGGTTATTTGGAGTTATTGTGTAACTTATCTACATTGGAGTTGTGCTCCACGTTGAAATTTTGTACATGGTGTGTACTTCTGTTATTTTTTGATATTTTGATCATTTTCGATCATAACATTGTTGTTGAACCGATTGGGAGGTACCCTTCAAATATTTAGCGACAACTTCATGTTGAGGGCAATGTTTCATGTAGTGGTCTTCCTCACAAATCATACGAGGAGATTTAGGAACCTTGTAGATTGAGTATCAATAGACTTAAGATTATCCAGCTCATTAGAAGGTTTCTTGGATTTTCCCTTGTGTTTCTTCTTACCTCATGGTTGCTGAGATGAACTAGATTGGACCTCATTCACCTTGGAGCTTTGATTAGGAGAAGAATTAGTTGTGGTGTTTGGAACAAAACTAGATTCCAGAGCAGGTCTTGATGGATCATTCGACGAACGAGGAACATTAGGGATCAGATCGTAAAGTGTGTCTGACTAGGATTAAACCAAGTCCAAATACTATTCATTATTGATAGCCTGCTCCTCAGTAACTGTGTTTCCCATAGCAACATCATAGGCGATGGGAGGCAAGAGTAACTTTGTAAACCAATCTACGAGGAGTTGGTCCAGAATTGGAGCTTTAATCAATTGTCTATATCGTCTCCACTCATGAATATGATCATAGATTTGGGTGGAAGAGGATTGTTGGAGAGAGGTCAAAAGTTCTATGCTGGTCTCGTATCGTATAGGCAACTGAAAATGCGTCACGAAAGCCATGGAAAGAAAATTAAAGTTGAAAAAAGAGTTACGCGAAAGTTCAATGTACCATTTTGTTGGCGCACATGTAAGTGTTCTCTGAAAAATTCTAAGACGAATGGAATATTCCATCAAAGAGTTGGAAGAAAACAATAAGTGGAAATTCATAACATGATTGTTAGGATCTTCCCCAGGTTTTCTGTGGAATTTTGAAATTTCGGATGGTAATTTGGAAGGGATGGTGGGCCAAAATGGGGCATGAAGGATGGGATCGTTTGTTAAACATGACATATCTGATAGATCTAACGTAGCCAAGAACGTTAGTTTTTGGTTAGGTTGTTGATACTGGTGATAACCATATTTCATGGGAACATTAGTAGGACCATATCCAGGTTATGGCGAGATGAAAAAACTAGATGGTCCTCCCATATAAGGTGGTTGTCTGGGTTGTCCACCTATGTAAGGTGGTTGTCATGTTTGTCCACCCGTGTACTGTGATTGAATAGATGGACCTCCTACGTACTACGATTGACCGATTGGTCCCCCGATGTGATGTGGTTGGCCGGATGGGCTTCCCATATATTGTGATTGAGGGACTAATATTGCATCAGAATCATGGGGTTAACAGATTGATAGGGAATATTTCCTTGCGGAATAATGCTCGTCGGATTGGGTTGAGTCCATAAAGGATTAACAACTCCTAGATATGGATGTACATGATACAATTCAATGGTATTAGGGATAGAAGGACTTGCATGAGTGGTTTTCCCCAATGATTTTTTTATGTTGCAACCATGTAGGTTTCCCTCCAGTAAAAAGTTACCCTGCAACTGAAGGTTTTCCCCCAACTGAAGCTTGGCCTCCCATTGAAGATTGACCTCCAATGTAAGGAGTACTAATTTGTGATGTGTGAGATGGTGGTTGAGTGGCTTGTGTAACCATGTTTGTGTGAAGAATTGACTGATGGCCATTCGACCGATGGGACGACCAAGTAAACTAGCATGGACAAGCCCTAGTGAAATTCACTAGGTATTTTTCAGAGAAACGTTACTACACTTAGCAGTCACATGCCAACATGCTAGGGTTCCATGAAACCTTTGTTGGACCTCTTTTTTTCGCTGAACATGACAATGCCAACACTCAAATCTATCAGTCCAAATGGAACAACAACAATATTTGTCTCTAGATAATGTGGGGGAACATAAGTATAAACATCTATTGGGCATGTCACAACACATGCTATTTTCAAAAAAATGTATGATGATTCATCAACCTGTTGCGTTCCACACCTACTCCAACACCATGTCATTTTCTACTGGATACCAAGATACATCGATATAAATTCAATGGAATGATGGATGATGATCGTATGGATTCTTGGATCCGGAGTATGTAGTCCTTTTTCTCTAGAAAACGAGATATGATAGAAGCCAACACGCTAAAACTCACACGAATGCATGTGACAAACCATGTTATCACTTATTGGTGGACCACAAACTCCTCAACTTCCACTATCATTGTGGAACTCAATGGCTAGACCCTATAAACCATTGGACCCAACTTAGAGTGGAATGAGATATTTCAAGAGCTCAAGGCGTGTTTTTACCACCCAGGTATCATGAAAAACTATTGGTGCACTAGGTAGATCTCAGAGAATTTCGTGGGTAGATGGTACAATATTACATTGATATTTTCACCAAGTTGTAGCTTGAACTTCGATGTTGTATATGGGGTACTCAAATAATCCCATTTTCAATGAGGGTGGTTGTTTTGAAGAATAAAATTTCTACCTTTTATGTTCACTTTTTTGAAAATCCGATCATCGAGGTTGTCTACAAATGGGCCAAAATCCCTAGGTAAATTTCTATGAGCAAAGTTCCCAACATTAATGTGGAAATCTAACTTTTGACATAGTTCCTACCATATTTAGGGGCAATTGGATAAGAGTGGTGATATGAGTGTCCCTTATCACACACCCTTTAGATTTAGGTCCCATATGCAAAATATTTACTTAATTTCAAATTTATGTTAGGCATCTTACCTCATTATAACAAATTTCAAGGCACAATAGGGTCGATTATTACAAAGTTCAAATAGATTTCTCCACCCCCTCTTCATCATCCCCACATCTCTTTTCTGACAACATCGATGTCAAACAAGTCACCACAATCAAGTCTATGACCTCTTATGCGATTCCCCTCGTGAAGGAAGACAATGCTTCTCAGTGCATGCCTCCAGTGATGCAACCATTCTAAGATTCCTATACAGAGGTATTTGCGGAACCTCACAAACTTCCTACTGTCTACTCCATCCAACACTCCATTGATCTTATCCCTAGGTCCTCTCTTTGTAACGCTCCATTGTATCACCTCTCTCCAATGAAAGAAACTAAATCGAAGCATAGATTCAACAACTTCTCAAGGAAGGAAGCATACAACCTAACAATGGATGGATATATATTGGAAGGATATATAGTACATTGGTGTTCAACAAATATATAGTGTATTAGTGCTTTTGATTATACAAGGTATATATAAACACATTGGTGCTTCATTATGTAAGTGAATTACGAAGAAAATAAAAAATAAAAAATCAACATCTATATTTTTTAATTATAATAAATCTTTGCTAAAAACTATGCAAAAATAGTCCAAGGGGTTAGTTCAACTAGTTGTCACTGTTGAATATTGAGTAGATTCGAAAGATATCCTTATCGTATTTGACCAAGACAAACCCTAAAGAATGTTATTATATTATATTTATTAAGACGACCCTATTGTGACTTTGTAAAAGTCGACCCTATTGTGCCTTGACAATTAAATGTAATTTAATTGGGTAAATAGAGAGGTCGGCCCAAACCCTAATTTAGGGAGTGTTACGGAAATATTCCCATGTGGACAAGTGAACTTTCCCTTGGATTATTGACCCCTATACCAAGACAAAAACAATCATTTGGACACTACCATTCCTATAAACTCATTTTTCTTATCGAAAAAGAGAGGAGAAGGTAAAGTAGGATGTACTTTGTCTACGACGTGTTTCCTAGATGCTCCTATCCACAAGATTGATCCAATTCTTGGCGCAAATAATACCTGCAATGAACAACAACAAACAAGAGAATTCCTTCTACTCTAATGGATTAGGAAAATAAAATTCATCTATGCAAAGTAAATTAAACATAGACAAGCACATGAAACCACATACTTGAAGGAAATATGCCAAGTATATTAAATGAGAACAAAGAAAACTTACAAACCACAAATGATGTTAGTTGAAACTCCTCCAAGCTCTCCTTGTCCAACCCTTGCAACAATCCCACGATCACAAGTATGATATCTCCAAGCTACCAGCCTACCTCCCTTCACCATGGAAAGCCATCATTATATAGGATTTGGAGGCTTAACCACCATGGAGAACACCACTCACTAGATCCACTAAAATGGGATCTCTAATATTTTTAGGGAAAAAATATCTCTCAAAGATTTTAGGGAGAAAATATCTTGCAAGGATTTTAAGGAGGAAATATCTCTCAAGATCCACCAAATTAGGATTTTGGTTTGAGAAAATATCTCAACCATCCATGAGATTCTCAACCTCTCCTTGAGATTAGGAAACTAAATGTGAGGTGGATTCTCACAC